>JAFJYJ010000109.1:607500-610000 GCA_019022615.1 Acacia melanoxylon
CGAAAGGAAAGAGAATTCAGTACTTCTTGGTCGTGAATATCGGAATAGGACAAACCAAACCGCCCGTGGATATCTTTGCTTCGGAACAAAACAATTAGAATTAGGCTCACTCAATTGAAAGATCCATATAGGGGATCTTTCAATTGAGAAGATCCATCGACTGAGACGAAGAGAAAGAAAGGTCTATCTATTTTATTTAGTTATTCAGTTAAACCAATGATTCGTTATTGGAGCGAGATAGCAACAACCATTTCATCCGGCATACGTATTTTTGATTTTCCAATGGATTTTCATCTTTCATTAATGGAAATTTTTTGATGTAGTGAGTAATAGCTCGGTTGTTTGCTCTTCAAGAATTCTTGTTTAGGCGGTTCATACCATCCATTCATAATGTTTTGATCTAAGATTTCAATTCTTCCATGTTTTTATGATAGCATATTGTTCCATGGAGCTAAGGTCCAAAATATGGAAGAAACTGGTGTTTCCACGACTCTACCACCCGATCAATTCTGTTTCACTTAATCTCTATTTCATGGCCACATATCTTTCCGGCTAAGGAATGGGAAACTCCTCTTTTGTTACATGAATCCTATTTTCATTTCATCTAGGAAAAGCCATCTTTTTCTCAACAATGTCTTTGTCATTTGATCCAATAGCGTTCCGTTAGATAGGAACAGATTTGATTAATACCGATAACTCTCGGATAGAGTATTAGAACGGAAGAATCCATTAGATAATGAACTATTGGTTCTAAGCCATCTCCCGCGATGAATCAACAATTCGAAATGCTTTTCTTGCGTATTCTTGATAAACCAGCGTTTAGACATAGATGTAGAAGGATCTGTTTGGGAAGTAAGAAGCTCCCTTGACATCTCTTCATCTCGCAAAGAATTCTCGATGGGAAAACACGAGACAAAAGACTCATCTTCGAATAGGAAAAAGAGTGGATCCGCAGGTCCCAAATGAATTGGCTTATTCGAAAAAGGCCTTGTTCTTTGAAAGATCTATCTCGTGTCGGTACCGCATGGTTCCACTCTGCAAGAACTCCGAATCATTCTCTTGAAGCTCATCCTCTTCATCATAAATGATCCGCTTGCCCGAAATGACCGGCCCAATAGGGAAATCCCAATTCATTGGGCCTTTCGATACAATCAAATAGAAGGCCCCAAGGGCGCCATATTCTAGGAGCCCAAACTATGTGATTGAATAAATCCTCCTCTATCATTGCGGGTCGAGGACTTCTTCCCTTCTTCAAACTCCGATTCATATTTTTCGTAGAGAAATCTAAATCTCGATCAACGATAGAACAAGATCCATTTTGAATCATATTTAAGGGATTCCTTGGTTCGGGTAGAAGAAGCAATGTCACTCGATCATTATCAAACCGCGGCGCAATCTTTTTTTCGTCCGTGAGGATCCCACCAGAGCGCCCTTCTACTTCTAATAGGCCATGAACTAGATCAGAATCATTCTCAACGAGTCCATAAGAAGTGATCCCATTTTTTTCATCAGGTCCGGGTGGAGACCAAAGGTCTTGAGCGACCGATCCGTGAACAACTCAAAAGATAAAGAAGTATCGTTAATCTCTTCATGCTCGTTCCAAGTTCGAAGTACCATTTGTACAAATAAGAATCCCCCTCGTTACATGATTTCTTCTTTATATAGATAGATATAGGATCTATGGAGCAATTACTTAGAAGTACATTTTGTGAAACAGCCCTTCCTATCGATAGAAAAGGATCCCATGATCCGAACCGATATTACACGGGATCGCAAATCCCAAGTTTGTCTATGAAGAGCGGATCTAATTATATTAGTGTCTATAATTGATTTCTTTTGTATAATACTAATCGATAGGGCCTCATTGGTAAGTGCTACAAGATCTCGTACATTGGAACCCATAGTTATGGACCCGAATCCATTAGTATGGAACATTTTCTTTTCCAAGTGAAATCCCCTAGTATATGAAAGAGAGAAAAAGTACTTTCGTTGTTGTGGAATAACAAGCCTTCGTATCTTAATGCATGTATTTAATTTATCCGGAGCTATTAGAGCGGGATCCACTTTTTGGGGAATATGAGTCGAAGCAATAACAAGAATATCTCTAGTGGAACATCTTTCACAATCCCTGGAGAGATAGTTCACTAATAGACCGAGGGATAAGTAATTCGACTCATTCACATCCGATCATGAATGTTTGGAATCCATATTATGCAAGGAGACATTGCTTTTGCTAATTCGAATTGAAGGGTGATATAGATAGAAAATCAGTCTTTTTCCGGTATCATCTCCATCATATCCATCATATCCATAGTTAGCGCATTCCTCACTATCATCATCATCAATAAGAGAACCCTTAAGCTTGTTATCCGGGAACTTGTTCAGAAATACTGTAATGAAAGGAAGATAGGAGTTTGTCGCTAGGTATTTGACCAAAGAGGATCGTCCAGTTCCTATAGAACCTATCACTAAAATACCCCTAGGGGGGGATAGGGCTACG
>JAFJYJ010000109.1:612500-617500 GCA_019022615.1 Acacia melanoxylon
GGTTGATCGTGTATTTCATTATAGTTCTATGATTCAGAGTATCATTTCCTATTTGATACCTTTGAATTCCATATTCGGTTGCGATCGGATCGATTCATTAAAAGAATCGATTCAATACATTTCTTATGTACCCATAGGTGCTATATTGGATTTGAATCAGATTTCGGATAAATCTATATTGATTGACTCGCTCCATTATGTTGTTGCTAGCAAATACCACTATTTTTGGTTTTGGATCTTCCAAATCATTCCGCAAGAGGTCCAGGACCCATCTTTTTCGATCCTTCGATAAAAAGATTCATTCTCTTCATAAAAAATAGGAGGTAGAACCAATAAAGATTTCTTTTTCGATTCATCCCGGAGTTGAATACCTCATTCAAGAATTGTTTTTGATCCAATCGGAGGAATCAATAGAAAAGGCAAATCCCTTATGATACACCAGATCCGCTCGGTTATTGATAGAGTGAATCGATCTGCCATTTCTTGAAATCTCTCTTCGATTCAAAATCGTGGTGTAACGTGTATCCCCTGTTCCGGTCATGGAATAGATGAAATAAATCAAAAAATGGATTTTTGTTCAAGAATGAAATCTTATTGGAACTGTCAGTTCATCCTTCGGAACCATATCACATCCGGATCGATGAAATAGGATGAATTGAGACGGTATTTTGTAAATACATAATCATCTTGAATATATTAACTATTTCTTTATTTTCCGATCGCTGGAAAGAACAAAAGAAACATCTTGTTCTTTCTTCAACAATTTCGATCTCTAGTGGACCTCTCGTAGGATTCGAACCCGAGATGAAGTTCGACTATCTTTCGAGAAAAAGAACGAATGGATCTTGTAGGATTCCCAAGAGATTCTTCGATTTCTTCCGGAAGCGGATGATTATTCATCTGCTTCTCACGTTCCGTGAATAGCGGGACATTGAGGAAGATCCAGAAAGACATTTAGGGAATCGCTCCGATTCTATCTCGTTCGTTCCGTTTGAAGAAAGGAAGGATCCCAACAAAGAATCGATCTTTCTTTTAGTTGTTGAATCTCTCTTTGATTGATCAATGTGTGATATTCGAATCCTCATTACTAATGGAATCGAAATGATCTCGGATTGATCGAAGATCCTTTCAATTGGCTAGAATCCCTTACTTGAATGAAACTAGATCTTGTGGAATCATATTGAATATTTGACGATACATTCCGTACCTTGCTAAAAAACCGATCCTTGTTTACCAACCACACATTGTCTAACCAAATCCAATTCTCTCTCGAGATGTTCCTCAAAAAATCCGATTCGTGCGGATTCTTCCCCCAACTAACGTAGAGATCTTGGCGGAATTGCCACATATGAAATTGAGCACAATTTTGCAAAGAAAAAGCCCGCTTGTTTCTCAAGAAGAGATGGGAAACATGCTCAATATCATTTGATTGAATAGTTGACTGAGCTCCTTGTTGTTTGAAGAAACCCTCCACTTCAATTCGTATTTTTTCACGAAAAGCAAACATGAGATAATAAATCCAGTCTTTCACTAAGATTTCGAATAGTTGTCCCGAATTCAAGTTGATTATGTTTCGCCTCTTCCTCGGAGAAAGACGATCAAACAATTCCCAATCATGGTCCTTGCGGATCGGATCATCCATATAATATACAAAAGGAAACTCCGGATATTTGATATCTTTCTCTTTGAATGAGATCTCAATTCCAACACGACGATTTCATTAGATATCTTACAACTAGAATCCCTCTTTTTCTCGATCCAGTTCCTCCACCACCGCGAACCCCAGTTAGATTCAGGCATGATACACTTTTTAGTTATTGGGAGAACCCAAGTACTCTCTTTCGGATCCGGGAAAGAGCTCTCGAGATCTTTTTCCTTTTGGAAGATACAGAGCGAAACAATCAACCTATTGATATTGGAAGACTCAAAAGATTCTTCCAATGTATCATTTCGGGTCCAATGGAATTCATAGGTATAGGAAGAAGCCCTGTCAAATAGAGATTTTTTCTTTCGACCATCTTTCGATTGTTAATACGATATATAAGGACCGCTACTACAAAGAGTACTACACCCTTGATCGTGAAATATCGATTGCTTGTTGAACCCCGTGAATTGCGTGAAAGTAGGATACTCCAAATTCGGAAGTCCAAGAGTTTTATAAAATGCTCTTGATGGAAAAAAATGTGAATGAAAGATCCCACTAAATTGAATTGCGTCCATGAATCTAAGAAATAGTGAGAATTCTTGATCTCTCTCAATATCTCTCTCAATTCAAAAATCTGAACCTTAATTGATGCCCTCTCATAGAGTAGAGTCCTCCTAAATTGCATTGATTTATCCAAAAGATTGCATTTCAATTGGAATTTGGTTATTCACCATGTACGAGGATCCCCGCTAAGCATCCATGGCTGAATGGTTAAAGCGCCCAACTCATAATTGGCGAATTCGTAGGTTCAATTCCTCTTTGGATGCACGCCAATGGGACCTCCAATAAAATAAAATA
The DNA here is from genome assembly GCA_019022615.1 of Acacia melanoxylon. Classification (NCBI taxonomy): domain Eukaryota; kingdom Viridiplantae; phylum Streptophyta; class Magnoliopsida; order Fabales; family Fabaceae; genus Acacia; species Acacia melanoxylon. The sequence goes on from JAFJYJ010000109.1 coordinate 615,004, forward strand.
AATCTAAACTAATCAAATCAAAGAAATCGAAAATAATACTAATCAAATCAAAGAAATCGAAAATAATACTAATCAAGTCAAAGAAATCGAAAATAATACTAATCAAATCAAATCAAAGAAATCGAAACTTTTACTAATCAAATCAAAGAAATCGAAAATAATACTAATCAAATCAAAGAAATCGAAACTAATCGGTGTAGTATATTCATATCATAACATATGAACAAACAGTAAGAACTCCAATTCTTATTGAGACTCGAACTCATAGGGAAGAAAATCGATTTATGGATGGAATCAAATATGCAGTATTTACAGACAAAAGTATTCGGTTATTGGGGAAAAATCAATATACTTTTAATGTCGAATCGGGATTCACTAAGACAGAAATAAAGCATTGGGTCGAACTCTTCTTTGGTGTTAAGGTAGTAGCTGTGAATAGCCATCGACTACCCGGAAAGGGTAGAAGAATGGGCCCTATTCTAGGACATACAATGCATTACAGACGTATGATCATTACCCTTCAACCGGGTTATTCTATTACACCTCTTAGAAAGAAAGAAAAGAACTTAAATCAAAATACTTAATAGCATGGCGATACATTTATACAAAACTTCTACCCCGAGCACACGCAATGGAGCCGTAGACAGTCAAGTGAAATCCAATCCACGAAATAATTTGATCTATGGACAAACATCGTTGTGGTAAAGGTCGTAATGCCGGAGGAATCATTACCGCGGGGCATAGAGGGGAGGTCATAAGCGTCTATACCGTAAAATCGATTTTCGACGGAATGAAAAAGACATATATGGCATTAGCCTCATATGCTTAAATTTTGGATTTATAGTATTAAGCGAAAGGTTATACCTATACTTATGGGTTAGGTCAACTTTACTCCACTAGTACCAATGGGCGGCATGGGGGAAGAAGCACTACGTTTAGGAATCAACAACACGAAAACTTTGTTAAAAAAGATATCCCCCCTTCCTTATCGGGATCGGGACTAAGAAGAATGGTTGGGACAACAAACATCCATCTCGTTCGTATTTTGGATACCCGTATAACCATCGAAGACTGTTGAAGTGACGAATTCCTGGAATTTAAGGGGCGTGGGGGACAAAGAAATTGTTGAAGTTACCATTTTTTTATCTAGTATCAACCCATTTGATGGTAAAAAAGATCTTTTGCAGGAAGGTTGGCTAGAGATTTCTTGTAAAAACACTAGCCCCGCTCAGTCAATAATGAGAATATTTCAATCTTTTTTGATCCCATGTATTATTCTCATTATGCACATAAGGGAGGAGCCGTATGAGGTGAAAATCTCACGTACGGTTCTGGAACGGAGATTCTTTGAACCGAATGACGACCGTAACGGATGTCGGCTCAATCCGAAGGAAATTATGCGGAAGCTTTACAGAATTATTATGAAGCTATGCGACTGGAAATTGATCCCTATGATCGAAGTTATATACTTTATAACATAGGCCTTATCCACACAAGTAACGGAGAACATACGAAAGCTTTGGAATATTATTTTCGGGCACTAGAACGAAACCCGTTCTTACCACAAGCTTTTAATAATATGGCCGTGATCTGTCATTACGTGCGACTATCTCCACTATAGAAAGAAAAAAGAAAAGAAAGAGCAAATCCGCTAATAAATACTAGAAAAAAAAGGATTTCTACATATATATCGTCCAAAACAACGATTTTTATCAGCTGTAGCAAAGAAAAAGAAAGAAACTTCATAATGCCTAGATACCTTTTTTTCTATGGATAAAAGATCTAATTGATAGAGAAAGCACCGTAAAGATCAATTAGCGAGGTTTTGGGCCAATACAAGAAGAACTGCTTACTTATATCATGATAGAAAAGTTAGGAATCCACTTATGTAATAGAGTTGATCCCCTAAAGTTTTGAGCAGCGGTGTAGTATCAGATCCTAAAGATAGTAAGTCTTTTCTTTTTTTATGAAGAAAAGTCTTTTTCACGGATTCTATAAAAATTTATATATCATATATGAAAGTATATGATATAGGAAACCGAGATAGTTACCTTTCAGAAAATTATAATGAGAGTGTAAATGCCGATGCTTTATTCTTCTGAAGGTAGGAGAAAAGATAAAACTATAAAGCGGATTCCTTTTTTTATTAATCCAAATTCAAGTTTGAAACTCATGTAATTATCCTCTTTTTTTTTTTTTTTTTGTTAACTCGAAAGAAAAAAAAAAAGAATAGAATAGATCTAATAAAAAAAAATGGGGCACGAAAAGAATTAACTGCTGAGCCGTATGAGGCGGAAACTCTCAAGTACGGTTCTAAGGGAAGGGAATTTACTCACCTATTCCGACCGCGGAGAACAGGCCATTCGACAGGGAGATTCGGAAATTGCGGAGGCTTGGTTTGATCAAGCCGCTGAGTATTGGAAACAAGCTATAGCCCTTACCCCGGTAATTATATTGAAGCGCAAAATTGGTTGAAGATCACGGGCGTTTTGAATAA
>JAFJYJ010000109.1:622500-625000 GCA_019022615.1 Acacia melanoxylon
AATTACGTATTGATTTTGGGATCTGTATATTTTGTGGTAAGCTGCGTTGAGTATTGTCCAACAAATTGTTTATCAATGATGAAGAATATGAACTTTCGACTTATGATCGTCACGAATTGAATTATAATCAAATTGCTTTGGGCCGTTTACTTATTTTACATGATGAAAAAAAGTAAAATGTCTTGAGAAGAAAATGATCCTATTTGACCGCTATACATTGCTAACATCAGGAAATGGAATAATCGGGATTCCCGAGTAACCGGTTGAGCCGCTAAAGTAGCTAAAGTGGTGATAAATCCCGTCATAAAATAGGGCCTATAGAGAGTCCATCTATTCCGAATCTCCAAAGTAAAAATCAAAAAATTGGATCCATTTATAATTCTCCGCCAACTGGATTAATGGATCGTCCAATTGGAAATGATAACGAGAATGCATAGGTTGTTATAAGGAGATTTATTAAGCACATCAAAATAGTATACTACCTAATTACCTTATTTCTTTTATGGGAAAATAAGAAGATTAAGGAACCCACGGATATTAGGAAAACTACAACTATTGTTAACCAAGGAAAAAAATTCGTGGTAAAAATAAGATACACTTGGGCGAGAAAAACCCGTGCTCAAAATGGAAAAAAAAAGATTTTCCACTTTGAGCACGGGTTTTTGTCGATAAAAAAGGTATTCGTATGTGGTTTTTTGAAACGTATCAATAAGCTAGACCCATGCTTCGAGTTGTTTCATGCCATAAATAAAAGGATCTATGAACTAGCCCATGTTTGACTAGCCAAGCAGACAAACGACCCTGCATTTTTTTATCTCTCCCGCATTTTTCATTTTTATTTGTATAAGTTTTGTATAAGTATAAGTATTTAATATTTACGATTACGATGAAATTTTTGAAGATTGTCTTGTTCTTATTTTGTACAAAAAAAGATCCCGCCTAATTCACCATTTCGTGGGAGGATCTTTGAACTTTTGTATTTGAAAAATGTTTCGGAGGGTATCTCGAAGTAGATGGTGGTTGATAGAGTAATCCTTGATCATAATTGCCGGTATGTAGTCTTTGTGCCCCACATGAAACTTGTGGGTGGTAGTAAAACACCTATTCTCCCGTTGAGACCCAATTCGATCTTCGTAGATTTCTCGAGAAATTTTCTTACGAAGTTTTGTTATAGCATCTATAATGGCCTCCGGTTTAGGTGGACAGCCCGGCAAATAGACATCCGGGAATTAGCTTATCCACGCCCCGAACAAGTACTATAAGAATCGATCTTGAACATCCCCCGTAATTGTACAAGCTCCCATAGCAATAACATATTTTGGTTCAGGCATTTGCTCATATAATCTTTATTCAATCTTATAAAATTTATTTAATATTAATAGAATAAGAATAGAAGAATTTTTCATTTTTTGTTTTTTCGCTAGATAGAACGTTAACGATAAGGCAAAGTTTATTATTCCTCGTTTACAAATATCCAAATTTTGATGCCTAATACCCCATAAATAGTTCGAACTGTATAAGAACAATAATCAATTTTTGCTCGAATGGTTTGTAGAGGAACCCTACCTTCTCGATCCAATGGACACTTGCACGTTCTTTTCCATCGACACGTCCCGCAATTTGTACTTGAACTCCTTTTGTACCCACTTTGTTCAGTTAATTCAATAGCTTTTTTCATTACTCCTTTAAAGGGAACTCTATTCTTTAATTGTCCGGCTATAAATTCTGCAAGAATTTTAGGGTGTCCATAAGGGTTTGCAATTCTTGTAATAGCAATGTTGAGTTTTCCATTCATACAATTCAGTTTTTTGCACATTCATCTCTGTAATTCTTCGATTCTTCGAGATTTACCTTCTATTAATAACTTTGGAAATCCCATATAGATTATGACTTGAATCGATCGATTCTTTTTTGAATCTTTATCCGTGCAATTCCCTCGATACCGGAAGATATTTTCATATTCTTTTGTACATAATTCTTGATACAATCCCGTATTTTTTTATCTTCTTGTAGACTCTCGGAATAATTTTTTGGTTGTGCAAACCAAAGAGAATGATGACTTTGGGTTGTACCAAGTCTGAAACCGAGCGGATTTATTTTTTGTCCCATAGTCCTCCACTATTATACATAAAATGACATCACACTTCGTATCTGTGTGCTTTTTTTCTTTATAGATCCGGTTTTTTTGAAGCATAATATGGCGTATTTGCGTCTTTGATACTCTTCTTTACTTTACTTTCATACTCTTCTTCAATTTATAGATATATCTTTCAATAAACAAAAAATTCAATAAACAATAAAATAGTTATATGACAATTTAGCGGATAACTTTGTCTTTGAGTTTGAAGTTTTCATTTTTTTCTTCTTTTTTTATTTATTTATTTCTTTTGGAATTAATTATTATTATTTTACTTTATTTTTCTTATTATTATTTAAATGAATAATTGATAATAAATAATTAATAAAATAATAAATAATTAATAATTATATAATAATTATA
>JAFJYJ010000109.1:632500-652500 GCA_019022615.1 Acacia melanoxylon
AAATTTCAAGCAGCTACTTTCGAAGTAACGAAAAGAAAAGCAAATTTGGAGTGGGAGAGTCGAGTCGAAAAGAGGATTCCTCACTTCTTTCTCTCATTCAAAACCGTGCATGAGACTTTCATCTCGCACGGCTCATAAGTGATAAAAGAAAGAAGATGAGTTCTTCTTTCTTTTTTGATTACCTTCCTCGCGTATGTATAAGACCGAATCCATTAGATTTTTCATTTTAAAAAGGATTACTAATCCTTAACTTTTCGAGGAATCCTTCATCAGTGGTTGTAAATGACCGATTTTTCTCAATCTTTATGACTTGCTCCTACGGAACACCGAGGTCGAAAAGATTGAGAAATAGACACTAAATCTCAACCGAATATACATATACAATACAAATAAAAAAAGAAGAAGTTCTTTTTGAATCTACATTTTCAAAGTGACTCGATTTAGAGATGAATCATAAAAAAAAAGAAGAAGAATCACATTCTACCCAATATTATATACTCTTAAACAAAAGGTTTCTCAAAAAGGGGCAATCTTTATTATGATATATAATTTATATTCAGATATGATATATATCATGAATGGATATGCTCGGGGACGGGAGGATTCGAACCTCCGAATAGCGGGACCAAAACCCGTTGCCTTACCGCTTGGCCACGCCCCATTTTTATTTCTATTCGACACTACTAAACACTATTATTGATATTGGTTGTTCGTCAATTCCGGTCAAATATCTAAATATCTATAGAATAAATTGTTGCTATAATTTTGATATGTCTAGATATAGAATGAAACGAAATTATTGATCATTACATATAATTCAATTAAGATATTGCATGAAAGTCGATTTCTTCTATTTTTTATTTCTTTTTATTTGAATGGAAAGATTTTGAATTTGATAAGTTCAAATCAAAGAAGGATTTTTTTGGTCTACTTTTTTTGTTATTTGATTCATCATTTTATTCGTAATTAATTCGATTTTTTTTCTTCTATATATTATATTCTATATTCATTCTATTTTTCTATATTCATTCTATTTTATTTTTGTATTCTAATATTATTCTATTTTAGTCTAATATTCGTATTCGATTTTTTTATTATTTTATTATTTTTATTTCTTATTAACCTATTAATATTTTAATATTAATTAAATAAAATAAATAAAAAATTCATTATTCTTTTTTTTAATATTAATTATTATTAATATTAAAAAAAAAAAGAAATGAAATTGAAAATCCATTTATTAGAAAATTCAGAATATAATATATTAATAATAATATAAACTTAAAAATGGAAACTAAAAATAGAAACTGAATCTTAATACTTAATAATATTAACTTAATTTGAATTTTTTTTCTAGAGTTTAATAATATCACTCATGGTAAACCCTAATAATCTTCGGAAAGATTTGAGTTCGAGACTCGCGCTTTTTCACCGGATGTGGTAAAGTTCTATTATGAATTCGTTATTACGAAACGGACTAAATTCACGAGGCTAGAGGATTACGAGGTCTTGAACCGGAAACATTAAGCGAAACGGAGCGAGAGAGAATTTCGTGCTATTGAACCAGGATGAAGTGTAAGTAAAGAATAATACAAAAACCTAATTCAATCAATAGAAGTGTCTTAGTCGGCGGTGTTTAGTTCGATAGTTGTAGAAGTCGGTAAATCATAAATAGCAATAGTAAGGTAGAAGCTGCGACATGACGAAGTAAATAAAGACTAAAGGTATATGGAAGACTTACGGAATCTGTCGATATCCAATTGATCAAGAATTTCCTTACGTGAAGAGACGCGGTCTCAATCGAGAAATTCCTTCGTATTGAGTAGCGACTATCGGATTGATCTCTCGAATACGTAATTTAATGTCTTGATCGGAGAGAAAGGCGAAAGCGTAGTTAAGTCATTCGCATTGGGCACCTCACTACGTAAGAAGAAAGGATGACTTAGTGGCTTTAGGCGAAATCTCATATAAAAAGTAAGCAAGCTTTCCTTGATCGGGAAGATGGACTTCAAAGTCTAAAATTACATAGAAGAGAGCGGAGAGTTGCTAGAAAGCATCCTATTGGTTGGCACACTAGTGGACTAAGGCGCTAAGCTGCGAAATAGGAGCTTACCCTCTCGGTGGTAACTTCCTCAATGGGACGAGGCGGGGATCTTTCTTACTATTTCTATTGCAAGCTGGGAATCCATTCCACTAGGTCCGGGAAGCGGTATAAGCTCTAGTCGATTAGTGTGTTTGTTACGGGCCCGTCTTTGAAAGAGCGAGACGGAGAAAACTGCGTAGTATTCTAATACGAAAGCACTCTACTGAGAGAGATCTTGTAGGCGCAAGAAAAGCCGCCTTAGGATCCTATCTTATCGGCTCCTCGGGAGCTGGCGATAGTAAGCTAAGCCTTTGAAGTCTTAGGGGCCGGGAAGATTCTTTCGATTTTGTTGCATTCCGTCTTGATATTTAGAAGCCGGAAACAAGACATAAACTTCTTTTTGCCGTACTTTCCAGGAGCCCTAGGGTTATTTGTTGTTGTTCGATGATCCTTTTTATCCGCCGAGGCTGTAATAGCCTACGCATTTACTCTCTAACGCGCACGGGAATAGATTCCACGGTAAATATACAGCAATAGTTAATAAGATCGAGGTCATCAAAGCTCAATTGCTAGATTTCGTTCTTGTGCTTATAGGCTATTCAACGGCCGAGACTTCGTCCCTAACATCCCACGGGGAAGAGGATACCTACTAATATTTCACTCGGTAGGGCTTGGTAACAAATCATATAAAGGCCGATTTCCGGAAGGAATCGAATATCATCCACTTGCCGATCAATCACGGGATGGGATTTAACGAAGGCCGGGAAGTCGAATTGATCTTTCCATTTAATCTATTTCAACACTCGGGATGAGATTACTATATAATCTTATCCGTTAGAAGCTATAGGCTAAGCGGTTGAATAGGATTCCGTCCCTCATTACTATGCTCTAGTAGGTAGGGAAACCGCGAGAGATTAAGATGGAGTTTAAGACTAGCCCGCCGTTCTTCCTCGATATCTTGAGTTAGGAAAACCGGATACGAGAGAAGGCTACGGAGAAGCAACTATTTAGATTGTTGCTGATATTCCTCTTAGCGCGCATTCCGTTCTTTGTAAGATCTTGTGGTCAAGGTGCGTAGTTAGCCTGGTTTTGAAGGCATGCCGTAGGATAGGATCTAAATCCTTTATCCGCTAGTATAATAGAAAGAGCTACTTAGTCTTATTCGCAACTCCCTATGACTCTTTTGAATTCATTTCCTTCTTTTCTTCATCACTTCCTCCAATGGGATGAGGAAGAAATCAAAGAGTGTTGGCGCTCGGTTCGCCTTTTCCTTCTTTTCACCGCACGGGAAGGAAGAAGCATCTAAAGAACCCTTTGCCCGAAAGTACCTCTTCTAGTTAAATCAATCGGACATGCGTAACTAACTAATTCAATGACTTTAGGCGCGCATAGCCCATTATCCTTCTTTTCACTTCCTCAAGCCAAAAGGTAGGGATTCACTGCCAATACGACTTCTTGGTTCCCCGTATTCTACTATTCCTACAAGACCATTGAATCGTTAATCTTACCTCAAGCCTCTTCCTCCCTATGAGATTCCAATCCGTCGTCGATGAACTTACCTTGACACGAAACCAGATCTCATCAAGCTGCTACTCACTCCCGAACTTAAACTCGATCACTTCCTCAATCGACTTGATTGAATCCGAATCTACTTTTTCTTCGATTCTTCTATCTTGACTTCGACCTACACCTTTTTCTCGAGGAAGCGAGGAACGGGAAAGCAAATCAAGGAAGAGACTTTTGACTTACTACTATCAGCCCTTTAAGCTCATTCGTTACCTACCTGAAAATACTACATACAAGCTAGCCCGAAAAGACCATTTCCTACCCAACATACTCAATGAACGGGGAAGGCGATACACATACTAATCAAATCGGGCATACTATTACCACTTCTACATTTACTTGCACTATTCCACTCATAGACTATTTACTAGCACTAGAAGCACTACTTAAACACTAGACCGACTAAGACTACTACTACGGAAGCAACTAGGACCGGAAAAAACAGCAGGAAGCGAGAAAGTCCTACTTCCGATTCTTGAGATTCCTCGATCTCATACTTTCAAACATCGATCGGCATCTTTAGCCTCCTTTACTTCGGATTTCGATCTTGTTGAATCTACTACTATATATTAATATATTTAATATTTATAGGCTAACTGTTCAAATAGGATCTTAAAGGTCCTTGATTCCTCATCTTAAAGCGAGACTTCATCTTTGACGCAAAATCCGAATCAACTTAAACGACTCCTATTTGATCGATCTCACCCTAATCCGCTACTAAGCCTTAAACTCACTCTGGAGATTCACTTCTTGATCATCCACGATTTCCTCTTAAACGGCTCTGACTCGACTTTGACTCGCTACTTCAAAGACTCCAAGACCGACTATTCCACTCCCATTGACTCAACTTGATCTAAGACCGACTCGATTCATCCGTCCATGAAACCGATTCCTATTCAGCGAGTCTTGAAGCGCAACATAGTCTTAAACTTCTTCTTGATCCTCACCCCTACTCCCTTTTAATCTCGCCAATGACCTTTGAATCAAGTCTTGATCCTTGAGGGGGTAGAGTCTTTGTCTTTACTTATAGGGTCTAAGCCGTCAATCCAATCTCATTTTCTTTGATTCGGAAATATAATATAATAAGTAGAAAGCAACAACTCATTTTTCGTTTGTGACCGATCTCCGAGAATCTTCTCAATCTCAAGCGGTAGCATTGGATGCTTCCGTAGCCAATCAAGCCTTTTCAACTATCTCAATTGTGTTGTGATACGTGATCCCCCTAAAACTCTCGTTTGTTTTCATGCCCACAGATCCGCATGCACAAGTCTTTTGGCACGAGATAAAGGTGATGGCAAATATCGTATGGCTTGAAGTAAATGAGAAATGATTGAACTTCACTGGCCTTGACGGAGGTTTTAAGAGCTTTGGACTTCCGGTTTGAGGCACCGAACAACTTATAGGCGGGTAGCCGTCCTTTATTGTTAGATTGAGCACCTACCAACCACAGTTGGGCGTACAAGCGTTTCAACCTATTCATTCATCCATTCCTTCGGTGGAAGGACATGCCATTTGTTCATATCCGGAAGTTCGTAGGGGATCTAATGCGGAACCTTGAGGGAGATCGCTTCCTCCCCGTAAGCTCAGCGGGAGCTCGTTCACTTCTCCTCGCCGCCTATCGCCCTCGACCCCCGCTTCTTAGACTTTCGGTCAATGATCGAGTCTGTAAATGTAAATAGGTCCGGCTCTAAAAGCCCCGAAGGGGCGGGAAGCACGATACGTGGAGCGCGAGAGTTCGGGTTTGTCTCCGTAGTTACGGGCTTAGCCTTTGAGCTTGGAACTAGTCTTAACATAGTATGGCGGAACCATTAGCATTAGCGTAGTCTCAAGTTGACTCGGCGATGATTGATAAGTCTTTAAGGAGGAGAGGCCCGAGGGCGAGAAGTGAGAATCGATTGAAGAAGAAAGAGACAGATATTTAAGATGACAAGGAGCCGATCTTTTCGGTTTGAAGGCATAACGGTCTTGAAGGAATGGCGAGAAAGGATCGAGCTCACACCCGCCGGGCGCGCAAGGGAAAGGCCCTGTTCCCAAGGATTGTATCGAAAGCCGTGATGACTCTTGTTGAAAGAATGGTTTATTGCGAGTGACATAGATGAGGATTAAGAGAGTGATTGCCCTAGGGGCTATGCCCTCTTAAGCACAAAATGAGACTGTTGTTCTTTCGGCACGGAAGACCATCTTTAAGAGAGAAAGTTCCTTGCCGAAAGCAATCCAAGGCTCTCTCAACCGAGAGAAAGAGGCGGTGTCCGTTTGGTTACCACCTAAAGCGGATAGTTTTTACAACCAACCGTAAAATCGAGGTGGAAATCTCTAGACTTTCCCCCGGGCGTAAAACGGTTATTGACAAAACTTAACGATTAAGCTTTGCATGGGAAGCTGCCACTTTGTCTATGGAGGCTTTGAGACCAACTTCCGGATGGTTATTTGTCTTCTCAAGGAAGCAAGCCAATCCACGTAGGTCTTGATCCGATGTGGACTAAAAAGTCGATGTAGATATCCCACACAAATTAGCGTAGACCAAGTGTTAGCTCTGCATGGGCATGCTTAATACTTGGCTAACTTCATCTTACGTAGATCGAATGCCCCATCTTGCATGGTTAAGGTGAAAGTGAAGGAAATCACCAAGAGGGGGGGTGAATTGGGGATTTTAAAAATTCTTTTCAGATCACCCACACTACAGATGCTTAACCAAGGTAAATGGAGTTAGAGAAGAAGAGCTTGACACAGAAGATTTATACTGGTTCGGTCTTAACTCTTGACCTATGTCCAGTCCCCGGACTCTGCGGGTTTTTCTACTATCGCTCAAATAAGATACACGCTCTTTGTACTCGAAAGTTATCTCTCTCTAGGATACACTCCCCTTACAAGTTGTAATCTGATAACCCGACCTCAAAGTCCCACAACTTTGAGATTCTTACAAAGAATGATTTACAGAAATGAACTCTCTCAAAGAGTGAATAAATATAAGCACTGAAGCACAATGTATCAAAGATACATATGAGAAATATAAGCAGTGAAAGACTGATGTCCTTGTGTGAGTTTTCTGTGTATGTCTTCTCTGCTTTCAGAATTCAAATCCTCATGTATTTATACAGGTTTGAAGCTTGTGAACGTTGTAGATCCGTTGAGACTTGATCGATTCGAAAATATAGGCTGTTGTGAGTGTGTCTCCATGAATCTAGGTTTGTTGTGAACAAATCTGTTTGAATATGGTTGTTGCATATTTGAATATTTGAAATTTGGCTCTTCATGAATGTGTTCCCATCTTTGTTATGTTTAGTGGAGGCGGTTGTATAATGTTGTCCAGTTTGTTTGGAGGCTAGCTTACTTTCTTGGAGAATGGTTGTGTTGCTATCCAGGTTGTAACCCATTGCTTTTGGAGAAGAAGATATAATATAATATTGCAAGTTGTCAAGTTGTTTGTCTTAAAGTCTTCTTTAAAACAAACCTAGATCTTCTGTAATCTCATAAGCAAACTTGGTTAAATCTGGTTAGGAAATATTGATATGAATCATATAAATCATATACAACCAATTCGCGAGAATCAAGTTAAAGCATAAATCAAGCGAACAAAATACACCCGGATGCGTTCATACATTTCGAAGTTCCAAGCTCGAGTTTACCTATGTAAGCTCGAGTTTGCTCTTCATTTAAAACTTGAGTTTTGCCTCGGAAGCCTCAAGCTCGAGCTTGTAAGTGTGTAAGCTCGAGTTTAGCATTTGTCGGGGAAAGATGTTTGAAATCATTTTGAGAGCCAAAATGGAAAAACGCAAGCTCGAGCTTATTAGTGAGTAAGCTCGAGTTTGGCACTATTCATGTCAAAAATAATTTTAGTTCACAAAATGCAAGCTTGAGCTTAGAGGAGTAAGCTTGAGTTTGCTAAGCTCAAAATATGACATTGCTCTGTCGACCCAAGCTTGAGCTTGCAAGGGCAAGCTCGAGTTTGGCAATGGTTTTAAAAACTTTGAAAGATTTTTGTCAGACGCAAGCTTGAGTTTACAACCTTAAACTTGAGTTTACTCTTTGAAGGAAAAACTTGAAAACTTTCTGGCTGGTGCAAGCTCGAGCTTGGTATGCCAAGCTCGAGTTTACAACTTTTGTAAACTCACAAACTCTACGGTAAAATGATAAGCTCAAGTTTAAAGGATTACGCGAGAGGCAAGCTCGAGCTTGTAACTCCAAGCTCGAGTTTACATATTTGTAAACTTAGTGAGAATAGTCTACGGAAGAGGCAAGCTTGAGCTTAAAACTAATAAGCTTGAGTTTGCAATTTGAGTAACTTGATAAAATCCTCAAACCTTCGTAAGCTCAAGCTTACGGGTGCAAGCTCGAGCTTACTCGAATATGAGTAAACTTTTGAAAACCTTCAAGCTCAAGTTTATGGACCAAGCTCAAGTTTAGAAAATGCAAAATAGTTTGGTTTGCTTTACGTAAGGGGCAAGCTCGAGTTTGGAGACCCAAGCTCGAGTTTTGAGCCTGAGAATGTTTTTCAATTGGAATCATCATGCTTTACCAAGACTATAACAACAAAAACATTCTCTCATGTTTACAATTGTTATTAATCATCAAAACACATTGAGAACTAACATTCTCCCCCTTTTTGATGATGACAACACTTGTAAACATTTGTTTCTTTTCAAAAACAGATTTGATCTTTTGAGCATTGAGAAAGAGAAAAATATTTGCAAACTTGAGGTTTTGAAATTTCAATTTGATAAACTCAGATTTAACAAAATTAAACAATACAGATTAAGTAGACATCAGAGTTTAGCAGCTGAAATTACAATTTAATTCTTAAACATATAAACATCTTATCGTCTCGGCAAAATATTAAAATTTCAAGAGCAAATAACGAGATAATGATATGATTTGAAATGATCAATCCATTAAAGTAGAGTTTCAAAAGCAAATATGCAAAATCAGAGTTAAAACTACAATGAAATGATCAATACAAAAAGAAACATAAAAACAAAAACACTGCTGCTCTCTCTTCACTTCTTTTCTTCTCCCCCTTTGTCATCAGCAAACAGAGGTGTAGTAACTGGGGTTGAAGGATGGTCTGGTTGAGAGGGAGGCTCAGGCTGATTGGTGAGAGTGTTTGCCTCAGGTTCAATGGAGGTTCTTTGGTTCGGTGGGTGAGGCGGAGTTCGGAGTACATTTTGGGCAAAGTAGAACTTGGGCCCGCGAGGAAGATGCACCAAAACCGAGCGGAGACATGGATTGATTCTTCGAGTATTTTGTCCATTTTGTCTTTGAGACTCATCATAGTCACCAACAAAGTAGATATCTTTGTTGAATGATCTTCAATGTGACCACATAGGTTCTCAACTTGTTGTTTCGGCTCTTTCGTCCTTCTTTCACTCTTCTTGGCCTATATTAAAACCTTCGAGTATCCACCAAATTACTATGACCACGATTAACCCGGAAACCAATTTTCCCATTTACGCTTCGATTCCTTCGATAAATCGAAATAGCTTTGTCAACTATTTCTTTGATCCTTGCATCCAAATCGAAGGCATAGTAGGGCGAGGAGGAGGAGGAGGAGGAGGAGCACTCGTGCTTCTTGTACTCGGAGTGAGTGGCTCTTGATCTGGTTGGTCTAGGCGAGGAGGGGCCCTTGATTGGCCAGAGCCTTCATCCATATTAATTCTCATGAGATTCAAAATGTGCCTTCCAAACACTTGAGGTTTGTCTAGTTTTTCTTTGGTAGGGATATACCAAATTTTCTCATGAAAAAGAATGACAGAGATAAAGCTTGCAAAAGGAATTCGGGAAGTTTTTCTGGAAGCAAAACGAAATCTGACCATTTCTTGAAAAATCCAATACCCAATATTGTGAGATACTTGGTTAATGATAGAAGCAAAGACAGGATAATCCTTCTTTGCAAAATGGGTGAAACTTCCTCCTTTTTGCACAAGATTTACGGTGTAGATGTACCGGATGGCTCTGAATGTAGGATTCATTGATCTAGGTTCAAAATTGAGAATGTTTAACCCCTCGGAATAGGCTCATTGGGTCTTAGCGGTTCATAGATTTGCCTATCGGTATAGTTCAATGAAGCTACGAGATGGAGGATTGGAGATTTGCAGAATTGAATTTAGATACGAAGGGGTAATGGTTATTTTTTTGTTTCTAATGGTTGTGGTAACCCTTTCCTCAACTAAATTACCATCACTATCTAGCAAGTTATTGTAGGACATGCCATGGTAGAATACCTTGACAAGAGTGGAAATTTTGTAAGAAGCGCGATGGAAATCAGATTTTCAAATTGTTTCGGCCATGGAAAGAGATCCAAATTGCGGTCTCTCTTAAGTGCAGCAAGGTCTACGAAACAATGGGACAAAGAAAACTTTGGAACCAAATTTTTCTTTAAAATTAATAGCATTGTCTCCTTCCAAACGAATAGGATCACTAGAGAATCCTTCGGGTATAGTAGAGTGATTGTAAATATCATATAGTGCGGGAGTTTCCTTGGATACACGAGGAGTAGGATCCTCTTGTTCTTTGAGACTACGAGGGAACTTGTGTGCTTGCTTGACCAGTCCCGAGAGGTTGCCTTCTTGCTTCGTTTGGACTTGTAGGTTGCGATCGCCTACGGAATTTTGCCTTTCCCTTTCTTTGGTTGCTTCTTGGATTTGGTCGTTTCTTGGGAGCCTCGGTTTGTCTCTAATTTCGATTCCTTTTGGTGCGGAGGTAGGAGTCGAATGAGTTCTTTGTAACCCGGGGATTTGGGTGTCTATCCCAGTATTGAAACGTTTAGGGAGCATTTTCGTTCGTGTAGGACGTTCAGGGTTTTGAGTGGATTGAGAATTTGAGACATTGGCAGAAGCAGAGTGTTCTGGGGCCATTTTCGCTGGGTTTTGTCGAAGAAGATGAGAGAATTTTGAGAGGGAATAGGAGCAAGCTCGAGAGTTGAGTGAAGTGAAGAGGAACAGTCAGGTTTTACATATATAAAATGCGCGGCAAGCTCGAGTTTAGGAAGCTAAGCTCGAGTTTGCATAAACTTGTACTAACCTGGACTTCAAGAGTGTATGTGAAAGCTCTTGAAATTCCTCTCGCAAGCTCGAGTTTACTCACTTATAAGCTCGAGTTTGGGTTTCTCCAAAATTTCATTTTCTCGACTCCCTCGAGCTCGAGCTTACCTTTGCTAAGCTCGAGTTTGCCTCTCTTGATGACAAACTTCAGCAACATGTGAGAGTTGTTTAACATTATAAATGCCCCGCATAAAACACATCTAGATACTCCGATGCTTAAGTTAGTAAATTGTAATCATAAAACACATAACTAACATTTAAGTAGGAGCTACTTACAACTCATTGGGATTTACCATTCCCAATTCTCTTCTTATGAACACAAATTGTTCCTTTGCTAATGGCTTTGTGAAGATGTCGGCCAAGTTGGAGATGTGTTGGGATGAATATGACCTTGACATCTTTCTTTTGAACATGATCCCTTATGAAATGATGTCTCACATCAATATGCTTGGTTCGAGTATGTTGAACTGGATTCTTGGCCAAGCTTATTGTGCTTGTGTTGTCACATAGAATTAGGATCTCCTTTAAATTGATTCCCAAGTCGAAACTTGTTGCTTAAGCCAAAGGACTTGAGCACGGCAACTAGATGCAGCCACATATTCAGCTTCGGTAGAGGATACTGGCAACACTTGTTTGCTTCTTGCTGAACCATGAAACAAGTGAACCACCAAGAAATTCACATTGGCCACTTGTGCTTTTTCTATCGAGTCTTATATCCAGCATGATCGAATCGAATATGCCACCAAATTTTCAGAGTTGACCTTTGGGAAACCATAGACCAAAGTCTTTGTGTCGGCAAGATATCGAATATTCTTTTCACATTCTCGGCATGTGACTCCTTGGGAGCAGATTGAAATCTTGCACACATCCCCCACCTGAATTGGATGTCGGGACGACTTCTTTGTGAGATAGAGTAATGATCCAATCATTCCTCTATACTTTGTGATGTTGAAGTCCTTGCCTTCTTCATCGGCATCAAGGCGTGGTTGAACTCATTGGAGTATCGGCTCCATTGCATTCATTCATCCCAAACTTCTTTAAGAGATCATTGAGATACTTGGTGCAGGAAATGAAAATTCCATCTTTCCTTTGTTTAATTTGCAGACCAAGGAAATAGTTGAGTTCTCCCATCATGGACATCTCAAATTCTCCTGCATGTTCTTAGCAAACTCTTCACACAAAGCATTGTTAGAAGCACCAAATATAATATCATCAACATATATTTGAACAATTAAAATTTCATTAAGTTTATTGTTCTTTATGAAGAGAGTTGTATCTGCTTTACCTCTAACAAATCCTTGATCAATAAGGAATTTGCTTAATCGCTCATACCAAGCTCTAGGAGCTTGCTTAAGACCATATAATGCTTTCTTGAGGCGATAAACATGATCTGGATGATGATCATTTTGAAAACCAGGAGGTTGTTCAACATAAACTTCCTCTTGAATAAAACCATTTAAAAATGCAGATTTTACATCCATTTGATAAAGTTTGAATCCTTTAATACAAGCAAAAGCTAGAAGAACTCTTATAGCTTCCAATCTTGCTCTTTGGAGCATAAGTTTCTTCATAATCAATTCCTTCTTCTTGATTATATCCTTTTGCAACTAGCCTTGCTTTGTTTCGAACAATTATTGCAGATTCATCACGTTTGTTCTTGAATACCCATTTAGTGCCAATGATATTTGGATGGTCTTTAGGCCTAGGCACCAAATCCCAAACTTGATTTCTTTCAAGCGATGTAACTCCTCTTGCATTGCTATAACCCAATCATTGTGCGAAAGGGCTTCATCAATCTTAGAGGGTTCAATTTTGAAATGAATGCGAGAAAATGTGACTTCATTCAAGGTGCTTTTTGGTTCTAACTCCTTGATTAACATCACCTATCACTTGATCCAGAGGATGACTCCTCTTGTATCTCCATGATTTAGGTTGGTGTTGATCAGTGTTTTCACAAACATTTTCACAATGATTTTCAAATTCAGGTTCCTTTTCCAAAGATTTTTCAGAATTTGTTAAAGTACGAAGTGTTTTTGAGAACAGATTGATTTGAAATAGGAGAAACATCATCATCATCATCCAAGGATTTGTCTAGATTGGTTTCACGAGAATACAACATGCATAGATTCTTCAACAATACGTGTTCTAGTGTTAAAGACTCTATAAGCTTTACTTGTTTGAATAACCCAAAAATATACCTTTATCCGACTTGGAATCAAACTTACCCAAGTTGTCCTTACCATTGTTGTGGATGAAACATTTGCATCCAAAGATGTGCAAATGAGCTATATTGGGTTTTCTTCCTTTGTACAGCTCATATGGAGTTTTGTTCAGCTTCTTAGAAGATATGCTCGATTTGAAATATAGCATGCGGTGCTCATAGCATCGACCAGAACACTTGAGAAGTCGATTCTCGTTTAACATGGCCCTTGCCATCTCGGTGAGGACTCTATTCTTTCTTTCAACAACTCCATTTTGTTGAGGAGAGTTCTTGGTTGAGAAATTGTGATCAATGCCCATATTATCACGAATTCTCCAAAAGCATGATTTTCAAATTCTCCACCATGATCGTATGCGAATTCACGCAATAGAGAATCCTTTCTCGTTTTGGACCTTCTTGGCAAATACAACAAATTGATCAAATGTTTCATCTTTTGAAGATAAAAATATGGTCTATGCAAATCTAGAGAAATCATCAACTATGACCAAAGTATAAAGATTGCCACCAAGGCTCTTTACTCTGTTTGGCCCAACTAAATCCATATGAAGTAGTTGAAGAGGTCTATTAGTTGAAATTTCATTTTTAGATTTGAAGGAAGACTTGGTTTGTTTACCCTTTTGACATGCATCACAGATCATGTCGTTTTTAAATTGTAATTTTGGTAAACCAATAACCGAGATCCTTTCTATGTAACTTGTCAAGTTGAAACATATTAACATGAGCTAATCGTTTATGCCAAAGCCAACTTTCATCCAAGTTACCAACAAAGCAATTTTCAGAAACAGAGTTACTAGAGAGATTGAGAGTATAACAATTACCTTCTCTAGGAGCTCTAAATAAAGCTTTAGCTCTAATGTTGTCTAAAGAGAGAACATCTTTGTTCACAATTAAACATTCTTCAGAATCAAAGATAACTAAGTTACCTTTATCGTGCTTTGACTCACACTAAGGAGGTTGTGACATAAGCCTTCTACAAGGTAAACATCCTTGATTTGTGGTCCTTCGTTGTTTCCAACTTCTCCAATTCCAGCAATCCTTCCGGATTGATTTCCACCAAATGTTACCTTGCCACCATCCTTAGGTTTAATTGTAGCAAATTTAGATTCATCTCCGTCATATGTCTTGAGCATCCCTTTGTCAATGAACCATTTGTTGGATTTTGATGCTCTAAGACAAAACTGCATGATATAGAATATCAAGTCTTAGGTACCCATTTTTTCTTGGGTCCTTTTGGGTTAGTTTGTGTCTTAGGAATCTTATAGGATCCCTTAGGCACCCATTGATAATTACCTATAGGCTTGTTTCTTCTTTCCTTTTTATGAAAACAAGAAGAAGTTGCATGACCTTTACGATTGCAATAGTTGCAATGAGAAAAAGGATTAGAGGAGTGAATTTGTTTTTCGAAAATAGTTCAAATAAGATCTTTGTCCAACCTTCTTCTTCCCTTTTCGTTTATCGAATCGGGTCTATAACCAATTTCGACTTATCATTTGTGAACCTTTCTTTGTTTTAAAATAACATTGAGCATTTCACTACCTCTAGTGAATTTCTCAAGAGTTTTTGTAAGATGCAAATTTCTTTTCTCTAGAATACGGCAATTGTCACAAACTTTTTTAAAATGTTTTCGCAATTCTTTTCGAAATGTTTTCACAAGGAGAAACGAGAAGAAAAACAGTTTGAGCTTGTTCTTCCAACAATTTAATTTTCTTCTTTGAAGACGAAGCTCTTTTGCAATTTTCGAAATTCAATGAAAAGAGAATTATATTCATTTGAAAGTTCATCATAGGATGAGTCGAATTGTTTACCTCTTCACTATCGAATCCTCTTCTTGAGCTACAAGACAAATATTGGCTCTGTCTTCTTCTTGACTTCATCTTCATCGGATGAGCTATCGCCCCATATAGCTGAAACATAAGCTCTTCTTTTGAACTTATTGAATTTCTTATCTTTGTTCTTGAATTTGTGGACATTCGGACTTGATGTGACCAGGCTTCTCACATTCATAGCATATGATGGGTTTCTTTGTTTACGTGCTAGAGCTACTCTTGTGAAACTTTACGTAGGCTTGGTCCTTTTTGTAGAATTTCTTGAACTTTCGGACCATCATGCCTAGCTCAAGCATCTTCATCTTCATCTTCATCATCGATTTTACCTCTTTGTGAGTCTTGAGAGCAATTCCTTTATTCTTGCCATCAATCTCATCAAGCCCTTTCTCGAATTTGATTTTTCCTTCATATTCGGAAAGGCGCAAATAGTCTGCCTCTTACGAAGCCATTGATTCACCGCGAGCTTCTTCGATTGCGGTGACCTTAGCTTCCCATTCCTTCTTGAGGATATTTAGTATTTTCCTCACTTGGACGGGTTGGTCATAGACTTTTCCCAATGCGGCAAGTTGATTGATCGGATGAGTGAATCGATTTGGAATTCACTAATGGATTCTCCGGACTTCATACGAAATAAATCATATTCGAGTCATGAGAGTGTTTACTCGATTTTCCTTGATTCATTGTTGTCCTTCATGGGCTATCTCAAGAGCATCCCACATAGCTTTAGCGAGATGACAAAGTGCAAATTCGAAAATACTCTTTTTGGCTTAGAGCACTTTGCGGCATGTGAATTGCTTTCATGTTGAGAGTGACTTGTTTTCTGTCATTCTCATCATACTCTTCTTCTAGCTTAGGAGTTCGACACCATCTTCGTTGTTCTTTGGTTCATAGTTTCCTCTCTCGAACACCCTCCATAGGCCATACTCGGTTGCCATTACATAGACTACGAACTTGGCCTTCCCGGAAGGAGTAATGTTCTCCATTGAAACACTGGAGGTCTGTTGATTGAAGCTCCATCGGGTAGAATTCCTTCCATTGGATCTTTGATCTAGGATGTTAATCCTTAATGTAGATAACCAGGCTCGATACCAAATGAAAGTGAAGGAAATCACCAAGAGGGGGGTGAATTGGGGATTTTAAAGA
Organism: Acacia melanoxylon; assembly: GCA_019022615.1. Lineage (NCBI taxonomy): Eukaryota > Viridiplantae > Streptophyta > Magnoliopsida > Fabales > Fabaceae > Acacia > Acacia melanoxylon. The sequence goes on from JAFJYJ010000109.1 coordinate 648,377, forward strand.
TTCTTTTCGAGATCACCCACACTACTGGATGCTTAACCAAGGTAAATGGAGTTAGAGAAGAAGAGCTTGACACGAGAAGATTTATCTTTGGTTCGGTCTTAACTCTTGACCTACGTCCGGTCCCGGACTCTCCGGGTTTTTCTACTATCACTCAAATCGGATACACGCTCTGTACTCGAAAGTTATCATCTCTCTAGGATACACTCCCCTTACAAGTTGTAATCGATAACCCGACCTCAAAGTCCCACAACTTTGGGATTCTTACAAAGAATGATTTACTGAGAAATGAACTCTCTCAAAGAGTGAATAAATATAAGCACTGAAGCACAATGTATCAAAGATACATATGAGAAATATAAGCAGTGAAAGACTGATGTCCTTGTGTGAGTTTTCTGTGTATGTCTTCTCTGCTTTCAGACTTCAAATCCTCATGTATTTATATAGGTTTGAAGCTTGTGAACGTTGTAGATCCGTTGAGACTTGATCGATTCGAAAATATAGCTGTTGTGAGTGTGTCTCCATGAATCTAGTTGTTGTGAACAAATCTGTTTGAATATGGTTGTTGCAGATTTGAATATTTGAAATTTGGCTCTTCATGAATGTGTTCCCATCTTTGTTATGTTTAGTGGAGGCGGTTGTATAATGTTGTCCAGTTTGTTTGGAGGCTAGCTTACTTTCTTGGAGAATGGTTGTGTTGCTATCCAGGTTGTAACCCATTGCTTTTGGAGAAGAAGATATAATATAATATTGCAAGTTGTCAAGTTGTTTGTCTTAAAGTCTTCTTTAAAACAAACCTAGATCTTCGTAATCTCATAAGCAAACTGGTTAAATCTGGTTAGGAAATATTGATATGAATCATATAAATCATATACAACCAATTCAAGAATCAAGTTAAAGCATAAATCAAACTGAACAAAATATACCCGGATGCGTTCATACGTTACGAAGTTCAAGCTCGAGTTTACCTATGTAAGCTCGAGTTTGCTCTTCATTTAAAACTTGAGTTTTGCCTCGGAAGCCTCAAGCTCGAGCTTGTAAGTGTGTAAGCTCGAGTTTAGCATTGTGTCGGGAAAGATGTTTGAAATCATTTTGAGAGCCAAAATGGAAAAACGCAAGCTCGAGCTTATTAGTGAGTAAGCTCGAGTTTGGCACTATTCATGTCAAAAATAATTTTAGTTCACAAAATGCAAGCTTGAGCTTAGAGGAGTAAGCTTGAGTTTGCTAAGCTCAAAATATGACATTGCTCTGTCGACCCAAGCTTGAGCTTGCAAGGGCAAGCTCGAGTTTGGCAATGGTTTTAAAAACTTTGAAAGATTTTTGTCAGACGCAAGCTTGAGTTTACAACCTTAAACTTGAGTTTACTCTTTGAAGGAAAAACTTGAAAACTTTCTGCCTGGTGCAAGCTCGAGCTTGGTATGCCAAGCTCGAGTTTACAACTTTGTAAACTCACAAACTCTACGGTAAAATGATAAGCTCAAGTTTAAAGGATTACGCGGAGGCAAGCTCGAGCTTGTAACTCCAAGCTCGAGTTTACATATTTGTAAACTTAGTGAGAATAGTCTCGGAAGAGGCAAGCTTGAGCTTAAAACTAATAAGCTTGAGTTTGCAATTTGAGTAACTTGATAAAATCCTCAAACCTTCGTAAGCTCAAGCTTACGGGTGCAAGCTCGAGCTTACTCGGAATATGAGTAAACTTTTGAAAACCTTCAAGCTCAAGTTTATGGACCAAGCTCAAGTTTAGAAAATGCAAAATAGCTTGGTTTGCTTTACGTAAGGGCAAGCTCGAGTTTGGAGACCCAAGCTCGAGTTTGGAGCCGAGAATGTTTTTCAATTGGAATCATCAAGCTTTACCAAGACTATAACAACAAAAACATTCTCTCATGTTTACAATTGTTATTAATCATCAAAACACATTGAGAACTAACATTAGGCTCAACACTTAGTGAGCTCGAGTTAACAGCACCGTCAACTCATTATGAACACACGCAAGGTTTTTTTAAACTTCTAATTTTTTCATAATTAATTTAATGTCTACGGAAGAAATGCCGGTATTTACATATCCTAAAAAGGAGCATTCACGGGAACAAGCGAGATGCGTACAAACTTTGATGAAGGCGGGTAGCTATTTAAAGGCTTACTCATGGAACTAGAATCTTATCGGAAGTTTAAGGAGAGAGGCGGCTTTCATGGGACAAAAGATACGGATCCGCGGCTACCATTTGTGATGACGGATGAAGTCTTCATAGGGATGTCAACGAAAGCCCCAAACCATTCATTAAGCGAGTTGACACGGTTAAAGAACTCTCTTGTAGCGCGCGAATGTATTTGCATGTCTTTCCGGGAGTCTCGCAATCCGTATCCTTGGAAGTGACTTCTTGCGGTTCTACATTCTTCCTTTCGTATGTCTTCCTATACTTTTGAGATGAGCTCGTCAAGGAAAAGCTATATTATCGAGCCAAACTCCGATCCGCTCCTCTTTCGGGTGGTCTTTAGCTAGGAGCTTGAGTTCGATTCGGTAGAGAATCTCCGCACGATTCCGTTGCCTAAAGTAGAAGTCCAAACTCCATCTTTAGATAGTCTTACTAGCCGGTCCGATGAATGACTAACAAGCGGTAGAACGCAAGATAAGTTAGAAGTTAGTAGTTTAGTTTAGTTAGAATACGTGGGTCGTGCGAGGCAAGCAAGTAGCAAGCCATGGATGAAAAGCAGCTACACTAGGATAGCATCAAGTCTTCTAGCCTTCCTTACGATGAATAGCCCGAAAATTACATAGAATTAAGTCTCGTGTGCGTGGGATAGATTTTAACCTACTCATAGATTGAAAGCTTACTCCTTGCCCTAAAATAAGCCGTTTTTAATCGAGACTTGAAAACTTTAAAAGATTTAGCAACTTGAGGGTCTTATCTTGAAAGGCGAGACTAAAAAGAAAGACTCACTTCATTTATCCCGGGACTTGTAACCGCACCGCCTACTCTTCTTGTTTAAGTTCGAGCGCCCGAACCCATGAATCGCTTTTACGGAAAGAAAGAATGAAAAATGAAGGGGAGAGAAAGTAGAATTGACAATCTTTCCTAAGGGAGATTATTTAATAAAAGTTTAGCTTCGCTCTCAACCGCTACCACTTGCCGGAAAGTAGGTTTATTATGAGCTTGCTTGCCGACAATTTGATCTGCGACACTTGTACCTCTCGTTTGCCAAAAAGCTATAGTCAACTGAACTTTCACTTGCATGACTTCTTTCACTTCCCTCAAGGCTAGCGAGAGGGCTAACCTTCGAGTAGAGGCCGGGAGCACCTATATATAAGAATAAGATAATTGGCTAGATTATCCATGCTAAGGGGAAAAAGGCATTCCTCTTTACTCTCAATGACTTCTCAAAGAGCTTCGAGACTAGTGAAAGAATTTCATTGCCTTGCTTTATCCGGCTTGAAGTGAGGTTCCCTCCTTCGGAACTTAAAACTCTTTCTATCGGCCGATCTAAGCACCCGAAAACCTTACCGGATTCCATGGTTCATGCCACTAGCCGAGGAATCGGTTATAGCCCCGATAGATATCCGGATAGCCATTGTAGCAAAGAGTTTGCAGCATGAATTGATCGAGGTTGATTTCTCGTTCATTTGTATCCGTCCGAATAATCTTCCCCACCAATGGAGGTACCCTTATTCATGATCGACCCATGACTAATGCTCCTTGATGAGCCTATTTGTTTATAACTCTAGCTAACTTCTTCTTCTTTTGTTTAGCCCGACATGCATTTCGGGACACTTGATTATTTGCGGTTTGGTGTAATGGGTAGGTAATCCTAGATGTTTCCTTAAACTCGATTACCAGTTAGTTATGGCCGAGATAGAAAGATTTCTCGGTCAGATGCGGATCCGTCTTGCTTCGATCAGATTTAACAAGCTATTTGTTAGAACATAGGTACACTTTGATTTGCCGGCAGGATCTTAGTTCACTTTGTAATAATTCATATTAGGGAAGATTAAAGGAGAGAGGTTCAATTGACATCATTCACGGATCAGATAGCACTGAAGCTTTTTCATGCGCGATTAGAAAGAGGCTCATAAGGTAGTCGCTCATTCATTCTCCAATTCAACATATCATTTTGTGCGACTCATACAAACT
>JAFJYJ010000109.1:1272500-1492531 GCA_019022615.1 Acacia melanoxylon
CAATTGGGACGTGAAGTTGCTTCTTTATGGTTGGAAAAAATTATAGGCTATGTCTGGAAATTAAGTGAGTTTAGTTGCTTATGTTAGGAAAAAGTTGGCAAAAATGAGTTCAAGTATGATAAATACATTGGTTGAGGAAGTATTTATTTTAAGGTAGCGAATGATTGATGTGAAAACTATTCTTGTGTGTTACAAGAAACCTTGAAACATAAATAAACACTAGTGCAAAAAAGGGCTTTAAGACCGCCTCATTTAGACCGGAGTATCGACGGCCTGATCTTAAAGGTATGACCGGTGGCAGTTTTGTAAATATCAAGAACTCCTTGGACCGGATACTTTATTAATGGGTCTTAAATATATTATTCATACCGGTTAAAATAATAACCGGTCTTAAAAATGTTATTAAAAAAATTGAAATAATCGAATTACAATTATATAGAAATCCTATATAGCCCGAGCTTATATTTTTCTTTGTCCAAAATAATAAAGAAAAAGTTCTAAAACGTTTAAGACCGGATATATATAAACGACGGTCTTAAAGTTTATATGTTTAAGACCAGACATAAATTGTGATCGGTACTAATTATTGAAAAAATTTAAACAAAAAGTTTATTACTTTTAAGATAGGCTATTAATAAAGGATGGTCTTAAATGTTAACTTTTAAGACCGTCATTTACTTTGTCCGGTCTTAAAACTAAAGCGCTAAATATATTTTTCTTCGCGCGAAACCTTACTCTCACAGAAGAACCTCTGTTAACGTTGCGAAACTCTTCCTGTTGCATTACCTCTCTTCCTCGCCCTCGTACCACTAGCCTCTGTTACTCTCTCATTTGCTCAGGCATTCCTCTCTTCTTGTCTCAAAAATGAACGGTGAAAACGATTCTAGTGCTGTTCCTAGAACACCAATTACTGGTGTGAGTCAGAACGAACCCTCTTCATCTCACAATGACCACGGTAAGCTGTTGTACACACGCGGGGTAGAAGTGGCATACGAATGATGGATGTATCCATAAGTCAAACTTAACGGGACAAAGCTCAAGATTCAGTTTGATGAAAAGTTGGAACCTTTCGGTCCTAATAAATACAAATATAATAGTTTTGTCGGCTATCTAGCACGCAACAAGGTTAGCATCTTGAAAGATGAGTGGAAAAATGTGAACCTTCTTACGGTAAAGGATCTATTTGGAACACTATCAGAAACACATACACTTTGTCCATTTGTTAGAAGATGAAACACAAGACATTGTCTTATTGTGCTGATCGATGGAGGAAGTTCAAGACCTTTCTAGCTAACAACTATATTTTTCCCAAGGTTCAGCCTGACCATAATCCTTGGGACAAGTACACATTTATTGATGAACAAACATGGCAACAATTTGTTGGTGCGGACCCCTCTGAAGCTTTGGTGAGTTTATATTTAGTTTTGTTTGCCCTTTTTAGTTTGTTTATTAACCTGTGCGGATAAGTGAATGTTATTGTGTTCATCTCATCCTGTTAGTTAGATGGTTTGGTGTGTGAATAGAAGTATATATTTCCATTCTTTGTCCTTCATCAGAGTCAAACTATTATTATATTCTTGCTAGTTCTGTTATAGTAGGTAGTGGTTAGACATTGCTATTAGTTAGTTAGTATGTTAACTGTGTAAAGGTTTCGGTGCAAGCTATTATTGGGCCTCAAGAGTCATGCATCTAACTATATATAAGAGGTTAGACTAATATGTGTAGGAACCAGGTATGATGAATGAATGAATTGGTGAGTTAGCGCGGTTCGCAACTCCCTTTCCTCTATTTCTCCCAATTTCTTCTACAATTCTACATCTTTCTTAAATAAAATGTTGAAACTTGATGAAGTGAATTTGACTAGTGTTTGAGGTTCATATCAAGCAGAAGTTCTCTAATTTCTATTAGTGAGATGGCTGGAATTCATAATTAATAGTTGTTTTCAATTCTGATTCACAAAAAGAAGGGAACAAGCACATGAGATAGGGAGAAAGAATGATTTCCCGCATAGGGCTTCTCGCGGCGGATATGAAAAGGCCGAAAAAGAATTGATGGCGGCCAAGCGGAAAAGATTGGAAGATGAAGCTGAATCCAATCCTTCTGCGATACATGATCCGCCATCTCCAATATGTCGCAAGGAGTTGTGGTTGCATATTCGGCAAGAGCCAAGCGGCACCTACACGAGTTAATAAACTCGTCTAGTTGCTGAAAGAATTGTAAGTATCGTTATTGTTATTTTTTAGTTACTAAACATGTTTCATTACTAAGCTTCTAGTTATCTGTATCTTACAGGAAGATCTTAAAAAGAAAGAAGCAGAGGGATCTTTTGTGTCGAACGAGAGGAATGATGTTCTGACTATTGCGACCGGAAAATCAGATCATTCGGGGCGTGTAAGGGGGATTGGAGGACGGGTAGGCCTAAAGCAATACTTTGGTAAATCCAAATGCCACAAACAAAGTATGATTACCCGGGAGGAGATAGAACAAACGGTGGCAAGAATAAATGAAAAAGCAGCGGTCAAAGCAGCAGCTCAAGAAGCTTCATTGACTGCAATTTTTCAATCCCAGATGAGCAAGATGGAGGAGGAAGTGAAGGAATTGAAGCTGCTTTTGAGCTCTCGTCCTGAGACCATGAGTGTTCCCTTCACACATTCACCTGCGCCTATGCGACGCGAGCGAAGGGAGCTGCATTGTTGGACGATCGAGCAACCTTGTTGCTGTATGTGGAAAAACCTCATGGACTATTAGTTGCAAAAGGACTGTCCACAACTTGGGATCAAGTTTGTCACCACCAACAAATGGTTGATGATGAAGTCGAGTGTCGGTTGAAAAGGTTATCATTGATGCACCTCTCCCTCCCAACCGATCTCTTGAAGCTTGTGATTGATGTCAAGGGAACCTTCATCTCTTGGCCGGTGAAGCTTGTACATGTCTCTACGCCTCCGCAAGCTCCATCCCTTCCTCAAGCTCCATCCCCTACTGCTAAGCTGACTGCTAAGGAAAAAATATTCGATTTGGTAAAAAAAAAAGATATTTTAAAGATAAATTGTGGCCTGTCAATGAAGTAGTAGGCATCCCTCTTCCTCAACCGGTTTATGTCGACACCGAAGATTTAACTTCCCTGCTGCTTCCTGGATCCGAGCTTTCTGATGCAATTGTTCAAATGTTTATGAAGTAAGTATCTTCTTCTATGAGTACTTAATTTAAATGCATCGTTTAGACACACATACATATATACTAATTCCCTGATCGATGTCATTATTGTAAGTTCATGCATCAAGAATTGGTTAAATAGGGCAGAATCAATGATTTTGGATTCTTGTGCCCAGTGTATGCAAGTGCCACAACCTTGGAGGAGAGACAGAAGTACATATCAACGAGGTTGTGTGAAGTAAGAAGAAAAGTGTACTTGTTTCCATACTACCAAGGGTACATATCACACTTCTTGTCTACAATTTACTTAATTCTGCTACATATATCACTGATTACTTTACTGCTGCGAATTTTCAGCCGCCACTGGCAGTTGGTCGTCATGTGCATGGATGTGCATACGGTTATCTTATTATGCTCTACTCACGATCCATCCCTACATTGAACGGACCATCAACAAGTAAGCATGCCATTTTGATTCTCTTTTTCGACATCTACGCTTTGAATTTTCGGTGAACATTATTGATAAATTTGTGATTTTGATGATAGTGCCATGAGGACCTACCAAAGCAAGCTAAAAAAAAAGCATACGTATGATGAAAAAGATCCTAAATGGTTCACACCAAAGATTAGTACATATTTGGACACTGGCATTTGCCTTGTGGACTTGGTCTGTAAGCTATATATGCTCTTATATATATTTTTTGTTCTTTTTAGACCCGTCGTCAACCAAAGGGGTCCAACTTATGTGGCCCGTACGTCATGAAACACATTTATGATATGATCACGCAAGGAAAGACTAAATTAACTGCTAAGGTAAATGTATTTGATGTTACATATTATGGCTGAATTCAGTTTCTAGCTTAATGTTACATATGAAATATGCACGCAAGTTAATTCAGTTTATGTCTTTGATGTTACAGAGGTTTTCCTGTGCTGATCCCTTTTCTCATGATGAAGTGGAGCACATACGCAATTTGTTTTGTCAATATTTGTATGACCTCTTAAAGTCAGGAAAAAAATTATAGCCCTAATTTCATTTGTAAATATATGCTGTAGCAACAATAATCTTATGTAACTTTGTTTTTTTTTTGAACAATTCACTCATTTGTAAATATACATACGCAATGTGTAATTCAATAATAAAATTTGATTATTTTTTCAAACAATTTTCTTGTGTCCATTTTGGGTTTCTGAATGTATTAGATGGTGGATAAAGCTGTTTAGTGCTTGAAATTTGAGGTAGAGGATGTTGTAAATGAGCAGTAAGAGATAGAAAAGTATACGCGACTTTTAGGACCACATATTTTTTTAAAGATCTGGTCCTAAAAGTCTTCGTTTTATTTTAAAAAATATGGCTAGACTTTTAGGACCGTATATTTGTTAATTATCCGCTCCTAAAAGTCCGGTCATAAAATTCTTCATTTATTTTAAAAATATGGCGAAACTTTTAGGACCGTATATTAGTTAATTATCCGCTCCTAAAAGTCAGGTCTTAAAAATCTTAAAATGGCTTAACCTTTAGGACCGTGTATTTGTTAAACGTCCGGTCTTAATAGTCTTCCTTTAAATAGAAATGGTGACTCACTTTTAAGACAAATCATTAGGGATCAAGACAACCGAGGTTCTGTCGTTCTACTCAAGCTAGGTCCTTTGTTGTCGTCGTTTTTACCTCTCCTGATTTTGAGCGGCATTATCGGTCTCCCTTTTCTTTGTCTTTTTTCTTTTTGTCGGAAAAAGAAGGAAGATAGTGAAAAGGACACTGAAAATATTCAAATCAGGGCGAGGTAAAACCGACGACAACGACGGTCCAACCTTGAGAAGAGTTGTCGCTGTGTTTGTTTTTATTCGAATAAGGTAAACGATATTTTTTTTGTATGGTGTTAAGCGTATTCCCGTGAATTTTTAATGTTGATCATGCACATGAGGACAATGTTTTGTTTGTTTCATTTTTTCGAAAAAAAGAAGATAATGAAAAGGACAAGGCGATCGAAGATGGGAACTAAAAATTTTATTATTTATATTAGAGGAAAGAGGAGAGGGGTCAGCGGTAGGCACGCTGGGGCGAACTGGTTGGAGAGGGGGAGCGGGAACCTCTTCATGGTCCGAAAATTTGGAGGGGGTACGACAACCTCTTCATCATCCGAAATAACAATGGGTCCAACGACCCGAGACTCTTCTGTCACAATAGAACGCACTCTCGCTAGAGGAGGCGCACCATATAAGAATCTATGGAAGGAACGAGCATCAGGAGTAAGAGTACCCCTACGAGCGGTTCTCTTGTATCTAACCATGGTTTGAGCAGTTGGGGCAAAGAGCTACGTAGTGTGGAGTTACGAGATTGTGAGGAGTTAAAAAGGACAGAGAGGTATGAGGAGTTTATATTTTTAAGAGTGACGAAGTGTGGAGTTACGAGGTATGAGGTGTTTAATAAGGAGAGAGGTATGAGGAGTTAATAAATATGCGGTCTAAAATTATATTATTTATTTTTTTCAATTCAATTGATTTTAAGACCGGCCTTTTATAATGTATTCGGTCCTAAAAGTCTATTATTGATTTTTTTAATCAATTCAATCATTTTTAAGACCGACCTTTTACCTTGTATCCGGTCCTAGAATTCATTTATTTTTTTCAATTCAATTGATTTTAAGACCGGCCTTTTATAATATGTCCGGTCCTAAAAGTCTATTATTTATTTTTTAATCAATTCAATCACTTTTAAGACCGACCTTTTACCTTGTATCTCGGTCCTAGAATTCATTTATTTTTTTCAATTGAATGATTGATCGTATCCTTACACTCTATTCAAATGAATGATTCAGAGTCTCTTCGACTTCCAGATAAACTTCCCAACTAGGCGCCTCCTCGTATTATGAGGAACTATGCATCTCCTCGTTATTGTTTCCGGCGTTTCACATTGGTCAGGCAGGGTTTTCTATTTAAACCCGATGTTACTTTACTTCCTTCACATTCTTCTCCATCACTTCTGAAACATCCACAGTAATGGCTGCTCCACCACCACCAGGTCCTCCTCCTTCGTTGCCTCCAGAACCGACAATCTACCGAGATGATTCAACATATTACGGCCCGCCTCGCTCATATAGGCCGACACTGCGGCCGGTTGTTTCAGTCTATCACGCCGTCGGCGACAAGCTACGGGCGTACTTGACGCCCGGGACGTTGAGTACCCCCGAAGATGACGACCTCTCCGACGACTCCTCCCCTCCGACAACGATGGGGGAGTAGATGTTTTTATGTTTTTTTTGTACGTATTCTTTCTTTGCTACTCCTCATGGGGTAGCGGTAAAAAAAATATAATAAAAATTTTTTGTTTCCATATTCGATCACCATGTCCTTTTCATTATCTTCTTTCTTTTTCCGACAAAAAGGAAACAAACAAAACATTGTCCTCGTGTAAATCAACATTAAAAATTCGTAGAATACGAGTTAAGAACATAAAAAGAAAACAAAAAAAAAGATCGTTTTCCTTATTCGAATAAAAACAAACAAAGTGACTATTCTTCTCAAGGTTGGACCGTCGTTGTCGTCGGTGTTACCTCGACTTGAGTTGAATATTTTCAGTTTCCTTTCGGTATCTTGCTCATTTTTCCGACAAAAAGAAAAGAGACAACGAAAGGGAAACCAATAATGCTGCTCAACATCAAGAGAGGTAACATCGAAGACAACGAGGGTCTAGCTTGATCGAAACATGAGAACCTCGGTTGTCTTGAACCCTAAAAATTTGTCGAAAACCGAGTCAAAAACTATAAAGAGCTAACAAATACACGGTCCTAAAGTTTAAGCCATATTTTTAAAAAATATATTTAAGACTGAACTTTTAGGAGCAGAAAAATAACAAAACTACGGTCCTAAAAGTCTAGACATATTTTTTAGTTAATTAAACGTAGACTTTTAGGACCGGTCATAATATAAAAATTCGGTCCGAAAAGTCTAGCGAATTTTAAGAAGACTTTAGGACCGGATGTTTAAATAATATGAGGTCCTAAAAGTCTAGCCATAGTATTTTTAGAAATAAACGAAGACTTTTAAACTGGAGGTTTAATAAATATGCGGTCCTAAAGGTCTCGCCATATTTTTAAAATAAACGAAGAAGATGGACTTGTAGGTGCTACTGTTTAACAAATTTACGGTCTTAAAGTCTAGACATATTTTTTAGTTAATTAAACGTAGACTTTTAGGACCGGTCATGACATAAAGATGTGGTCCTAAAAGTCTAGCATATTTTTAGAAGACTTTTAAGACCGGACAAATAAATACGTCCGGTCCTAAAAGTCTAGCCATAGTTTTTTTAAAAATAAACGAAGACTTTTAGCACCGGAGGTTTAATAATTATGTGGTCCTAAAGGTCTCGCCATATTTTTAGAAATAAACGAAGACTTTTAGCACCGAATTTTCAGGTAGTCTCTTTTTTTCTCATTTATAACATCCTGTACCTCAAATTTCAAGCACTAAATATCTAGAATGAATGAACGAATTTCTTCGAAAAAATATACAAATTTATTATTGAATTACACATTGTGAGTACATTGTGCGTATATCATACATTGTCCTCCACTTCATCATTAGGAAAGGGAGCAGGTCCGGCAAACCTCTGTAACATCAAAGACATAAACTGAATTAACTTGCGTGCATATTTCATATGTAACATTAAGCCAGAAACTGAATTCAGCAATAATATGTAACATCAAATACATTTACCTTTGCAGTTATTTTTGTTGTTCCTCCCATGATAACATCATACATGCGTTTCATGACGTACAGGCCACATAAGTTGGACCCCGTTGGTTTCCGATGGGTCTAAAATGAACAAGAAATATATATAAGAGCTAGCATATATAGCTTACTGACCAAGTTCACAAGGCAGTGTGCCAGTGTCCAAATATGTAATGACCTCTAGTTTTAACCATTTAGGATAAGTGGCCTGAGACCCACGCCTTTTTTTTTACCTCGACTTGGAAGGTCTTCATGGCACTATCATCAAAATCACAAATTTATCAATAATGTTCACGAAAATTCACGGTAGAGATTTCAGACAAGAGAATCAAAATGACATGCTTACTTGTTGACGCTCTGCGTCAATATAGGCTCTGGCTCACTGTGAGTGGAGCATAAGAAGATAACTTTATGATCCTCCATGCACATGAGGACCAACTGCTAGTGGCGGCTAAAAATTCACAGCAGTAAAGTACTCAGTGATTTATGTAGCAGAATTATATTAAGTGAATTGCATACAAAAATTGTGATATGTACCTGTGGTAGTATGGAAACACGTACACCTTTCTTATCACTTCACACACCCTGGTTGACATGTATTCTTGTCTCAACTCCAAGGATGTTGTACTTGCATAGACTGGGCACAAGAATCCAAAATCCTTGTTTCTACCCTGTTCAACCAATTCTTGATGCATGAACCTACAATAATGACATTGATCAGGGAATTAGTATATATGTATATGTGTCTAAATGATGCATTTAAATTATGTACTCATAGAAGAAAATACTTACTTCATAAACATTTGAACAATTGCATATGAAAGCTCCTCTCCAAGAAGCAGTAGGGACGTTACATCTACGCTATCAAGGTAAACATCTTCAGGATGAGGGACGCCTACTACTTCATTGACATGCCATGATTTATCTTTAAAATATCATTTTTTTGCCAAATTGGATATTTTTTCCTTGGCAGTCAAATTAGCAGTAGAGGATGGAACTTGAGGAGGAAGGGATGTAGCTTGACGAGGGGATGAAACCTGAGGAGAAGGGGATGAAGCTTCAGGAGGAGTAAAGACATGTACAAGCTTCACTGGCCAAGAGATGAAGGTTCCCTTGACATCACTCACGAGCTTCAGCTCATCAGTTGGGAGAGGGAGAGGTGCCTCAACGATCACCTTTTCAACCGACACTCTGACTTCATCATTAGCCATTTGTTGGTGGTGTACAATTGATCCCAAGTTGTGGATAGTCCCTTTTGCAACTAATAGTCTATGAGGTTTTTCCACATATAGCCAACAAGGTTGCTCTGGCTGTCCAATAATGCAGCTCCCTTTAGTGCTCTGCTGCATAGGTGCAGGTGAATGTGTGACGGGAACACTGCTCTCTGGACGAGAGCTCAAAAGCAGCCTCATCTGATTCATTTCCTCCTTCATTTGGCTCATCTGGGCTTGAAACATTGCTTCTTTAGCTACCGGTTCCTCACTTAATTTGCCGTACGTCCCATTTGGGATTGAAACATTGCTTCTTTAGCCGCCGCTTCATCACTTATTTTGGCCAGCGTCTGTTTCATCTCCTCCCGGGTAACCATACTTTGTTTGTGGCATTTGGATTTACCAAAGTATTCCTTCAGGCCTACCCGTCCTCCAACCCCCTTTACACACCCCGCGTGATCCGGTTTTCCGGTCGCAATGGTCAGAACATCATTCCTCCCGTTCGACACAAAAGATCCCTCTACTTCTTTCTTTTTAAGATCTTCCTGTAAGATACGGATAACGAAGCTTAGTAATGAAACATGTTTAGTAACAAAAAAATAACAATAACGATACTTACAATTCTTTCGGCAACTACACGAGTTTGTTCACTCGTGTAAGGCGCGCTTGGCTTTTGCCGAATATGCAACCACAACTCCTCGCGACGTATTGGAGATGGGCTGATCAACTATCGCGAAGGATTGGATTCGGCTTCATCTTCCAATCACTTCCGCTTGGCCGCCATCAATTCTTTTCGGCCATTTCATATCCGCAGCGAGAAGCTCTATGCGGGCAATCATTCTTTCTCCCTATCTTCTGTGCTTGTTCCCTTCTTTTCTGTGAATCAGAATTGAAAAAAACTATTAATTATGAATTCCAGCCATCTCACTAACAGAAATTAGAGAACTTATGCTTCATATGATGGTCAAACATTAGTCAGAAAGATGTAGAATTGTAGAAGAAATTTAGGAGAAACGAGAGGAAAGGAAGTTGCGAAATGTTGCCAACTTTGTCAATTCATTCATTCATCATAACTTTGGTTCCTACACATATTAGACTAACCTCTTACATATACTTAGAGGCTTGACTCTTAAGGCCCAATAACAGCTTGCACCAAAACCATTACACAGTTAACATACTAACTAACTAACAGCAATGTCTAACCATTACCTACTATAATAGAACTAAGACTATAATAATGGCTTGACTCTTATGCCATTATTATTTCCCTAATTACCTTCTTAGTATTTTACCTTTTCAGGGTTTACATATCAGACTTGCATAGACAAAGGCAGGAAATGTATACTTCCATTCACACACCAAACCATTTAACTAACAGGATTAGATGAACACAATAATATTCACATATCCGCACAGGTTAATAAGCACACAAAAGGGAAAACAAAACTAAATATGAACTCACCAGAGGTTCAGGAGTGGTCCGTAGCTGAACAAATTGTTGCCAAGTTTGTTCATCAATAAATGTGTACTTGTCCCAAGCATTTTCTAAAATTTGAACCTCGGTAAAAATATACTTGTTAGCTAGAAAGGTCTTAAACTTCCTCCGCGATTAGCACAATAAGACAATGTCTTGTCTTTCAACCGTAAGTCGGGACGGTGTATATAAGCCGGATAGTGTCCCAAATAGGATCCTTTGCGTACGAACGTCCATATTTTTCCACTCATCCGTCAAGATGCTAACCTTCTTTGCGTGCTAGATAGCCAACAAAACTAGTATATTTGGATTTCTTGGGACCAAAAGGTTCCAACTTTTCATCAAACTGAATCTCCAGCCTTGACCCAGAAGTCTGACTTAGGGTTACATCCATCATTCGTGTGCCTCTTCTACCACGGCGTACAGGGTGGTTACGAGGCTCATTGTGAGATGAAGAGGGTTCGTTCTCACTCACACCAGTCACACTAGTAACTGGCGTTCCAGGAACACGAATAGAATCATTTTCACCGTTCATTTTTGAGACAGGAAGAGAGGTAATGCAATAGGAAGGGTTTCGCAACGTGAACACTTCTTCAGTGAGAGTAACAAAAGCTTTCGCTCGAAGAAATGTTTATTTGGCAGTTCATTTTTAAGACCGGATATAAAAAGAGACGGTCTTAATAATTAATATTCAAGACCGGTCATATTATGGTCCGATCTTAAAAGTAATTAATTGTTTATCCGTACTCTTTTTCTATATTTTATACCGGTTGCATTTTATGTCCGGTCTTAAAAGAATAACTTTTAAGACCGACTTTTAAATATGTCTGGTCTTAAAACTTTATTACCTTTATATTTAAATTTTTCCTTATTATTTTGGACCGCAGAAAATATTAGTCCGGCTGTGTGAGATTTCTCCATAAAGTAATTAATATTTGAATATTTTTTCATAACATTTTTAAGACCGGCTTGTTTTTTAACGGGTCTTAATAATATATTTAGAGTAAATACCCTTTTGGGTCCCCGACAAAAAACACGGACCCCATTTTCGTCCCTAGGGACTAAAATGATACTTTTTTATGGACTAAAAAGGGCTTTTTGGAAATTTGCGAGGGACCAAGATGTTCACAAATCGACCCTTATTCGTCATTTTCAGGGACTAAAAGGGGCATTTCTTTGTGTGAGGGACCAAAAAGGGGTCAGTTTTTTTTCCAGGGACCCAAAAGGGTATTTACTCATATATTTAAGACCTATGAAAAAATGATCCAGTATAAGAAGTTCTTTATATTTACAAAACTGCCACCGGTCATACATAAGAAGTTCTTTATATTTACAAAATTGCCACCGGTCATTCCTTTAAGACCGGTGCGTCGAATTTTCGATCTAAATGAGGCGGTCTTAAAGCCCTTTTTTGCACTAGTGTATGCTTCATTTGGATTTATGCACATGGAGATATGAATTTTTGAAAATGTCTCATGATTTTGGAATGTCATTCAGGGTAGTACATAAATTATTGTTAAACCTAGATTAGTGTGTGTGTGTATATATGACTCCTTCCAAATGTGGAAAGAAAACATTAAAACCTTTGGAATGTGCAGAGAATGAATTGCCAAATTTGTGCTTTGTTTTATGGGCCATCATTTAATACTTCTAACATTATATTTTTCTTTTTGCTTAATCTTTAGTTCAACACTTGTTTGATCATTTGAAACTCAGTAACAAATAATTAAACATGGTTAGGAATAGTAATGAGAGATGATATGGAGTGTATATATCATACATGAAGATTTCGCAAAGTTGAATAAAGTGATTTTAAAACGGGGACGCTTTATACTCAAGTTTGTTCATCAAAATTGGAGTTCATGACTCGAGTTGAACATTCTAGGCTCGAGTCATTAGACCATCTTCTTTGAGAATAAATTAGAAGTTTAGTCTAAGATGTCTCTTTACTCGAGTTTCAAATGTTTAACTCAAGTGCCTGACTTGATTTTAGTAAGATTGCCTCAAGTCAACCTCTTCTTTTAGAAATGAACTTGAAACATCATTTTGAAAAGTTTTGAACCCGTGCAAACTCGAGTCACTAAGTGACTAACTCAAGTCAGGGACCTCTTCCATTTGAAAATGAGTTTAATTCCACAAAATCTGAGTGGAGTTTCCAACGACAGGCTCGAGTCACTTTAAGTTCAAAATACTTAAGAAAACTCTCGGCCTTGCTTTAACTCAAGTTTAGTTAAGACTAGCTCGAGTCATTTTAACATTTAAAAACTTTGAAAGTTCTTGGCCAAGCATTAACTCAAGTTTTCATTTAGACACTCGAGTCAAGCTAAGTTCAAAAGACTTGACTAACTCTCTGTCTTGAGTTAACTCAAATTTGGAAAAGCTAAGCTCGAGTTTATCTTTGACAATAAGTTGCTGGTTAAGTTTGAGCAAGTTTCAAACATTTTTAACTTAACCATTTAGCTTCATTTAAGTTTACAAATGTCAGTTATCATTAAAACACATAGAGAACTAATAAACCTGCCGTCGGCAAATGTGTATTTATTGGACCCGACAATTGCCCAGGACGACTGAAGGATTGGGAGCAGATTCAAGGATTGGTAAAGCATCCAGATTATGAATACTTGCTTGATAACTGTTGTTAAAGGCAAATTCCACTAATGGCAAATACTTATTCCATCTCCCACCAAAATCTAATGTTAGTTCTCTATGTGTTTTCATGATAACTGGCAATTGTAAATCCAAATGATTGCTATTGATCAACGACATTTAAATCGGGTTCGTTAGGAATCGTACCTTTGCGAATAATCGTGTGTGTCTATTCAATCGGTTAGAAGCTGACTCTACGAATCCACTCCCTCCGGTATCCACACCGAACAAGCACTCCAACACGAACGGTGTGCTAGCGCCTTCAAGCTTTCGGTCTCACGTCTTTCCTCTAGGGTTTTCTTTTTCACGGCTCGTCTTACTTTTAATACGACTAGATCATAATCTAATAGAGTTTCTCAAATCCTAATTGGGCCGTATTAAAATATTCGAAATTAATCTAAATTAATCTTGAAATTCAAATTTGGATTAAAATAATATATTAATTAAATCTGTCCAACAGATCTAATCTAATATATTTATTTAATCCGAATTAAAAGCCAACAGATTTAATTTATCTTTATAAATTAAATCTGAGATATGATATCTATTTATTTAATTAAATCTGAGATACTATATCTCAATTCCAATTAAATCGGATATATGATATCTTTATTGAAAAATTAAATCAGATATTTAATTCATCAAATAAATTAAATAAAAGACAAATATTATATAATGAAGGAACCACCGGCATTAAGGAAAATCGTATTAGTACTCTGACTACTGAGTATGATCTTCTTCGAATGAAGACCGGAGAAACTATTGCTGAATTTCAACTTCGCTACACTCATCTTATCAATCAATGGCGACCTTGGGAAAAACATATGATCAACGTCCTCAAGTCAGAAAAATTCTCAACGTTCTAACAAAAGATTGGGAAGCAAAAGTCACAAAGCAATAGAGGAGACACGTGGAGAATCAATGGCTTCGATTCTTTGCTTTATTCGGAAGCTTATCGAATATGAAAGCAAGTTGAAATTCAAGAAGGACCTGGACGAAGTCAACCCTACTCGGAGCAAAGGTATTGCTCTTAATGCTGTGAAAGAAAAGGAAGACAAAGACGATGACGATGATGTGATGGGCTTGTTCATAAGAAGATTCAAGAAGTTCTACAGAAAGGATCAAGGCTTTAGGAATAGGTTCCAGAAAGGTGGTTCCAGTAACAGACGAGAATTCAAAGATAAAGATCAAGTCATTTATTACGAATGCGAGAAGCCAGGACACTACAAGTCGAATGTCCCCAGCTGAAAGATAATGGTAAAGAGAAGAAGAAAAGATTCAGCCACTTCAAGAAGAAGGCCTATGTATCAGCCATATGGGGTGATAGTTCCTCAGAAGAAGAAAGTAAAGAAGAAAAAGAAATTGTAAATGTTTGTCTAGTAGCGAGAGGAAGAACAACCGGATAATGACAAAGAGGTATATGAATCACAACCCATTTACGATGAATTATTTGATGAGTATAATGAAATACAAGCTGAATTTGAAAAAGTAGTTGAGGAATGTATAAACACGAAAAGGGAAAACATGACTCTTAAACTACGAGTTGAAAATCTTTCTTGTGGAAAGCTAATCTGTGATGATTGCCTGGATTTGGAGAAAAGAAATTTATCTCTTACGAAAACACTTGAGAAATTCACTAAAGGGAGTGAAATGATCAACGTTATTTTGAAAGCACAAAAATTTACAAACGATCGATCACGCATTGGTTACAATCCCATTTTTGACAAAAGAAAGGGAGAAAGAAAAGAGGAGAATAGTCTTATTTAAACTATTTTCAAAAAATTGACCATTCCTCAAATCCTTTTGCCCATTGTAACTACTGCAATCGAAAAGGGCGTAATACTTCATCATGTTTCCACAAGAAAAATAGAAGAGATAGACCAGTTGGAAACTATAAGTGGGTACCTAAGGGAACTTATGCTCCTAAGACCCAAACTAACCCCAAAGGAGCCAAGAAAAAATGGGTACCTAAAGCTTAATTTCTTCTGATCTACAGATGTGCTTGAGGGCATCAAGAATCAACAAGTGGTATATTGATAGTGGATGCTCAAGGCACATGACGGGGGATGCAGACAAGTTTGTTGCAATGAGATCAAAGGATGGTGGCAAGGTCACCTTTGGAGGGCATCAATATGGTAAAATCACTGGGATTGGCGAGATCGGTGACAAGAGTGGGCCTCTAATCAAAGACGTGTATCTTGTTGAAGGTCTCTGCCATAACCTCCTAAGTGTGAGTCAACGTGTTGATAAGAACAACTGGATTATCTTAGACTCAGAATAATGTCTCATTGTCAACAAGGATGATCTCCAAATTGATAAAGGTAAACTTAAGGTATTATTTAAGGCTCCTAGAGAAGGTAATTGCTATACCTTAGATTTACCTACAGCTAATTCTGAAAAATGTTTTGTTAGCAACCTGGATGAAAGTTGGTTATGGCATGAGCGTTTGGCTCATGTAAACATGTTCCAACTAGACAAGTTGTTAAAAAAAGATTTAGTTGTTGGTTTACCTAAATTATGATTTAAATATGACATGATCTGTGATGCTTGTCAAAAGGGTAAACAAACTAAATCGTCGTTTAAAAACAAGCCCGAAATCTCAACCAATCGACCTCTTCAACTACTTCATATGGATTTAGTTGGACCGGCGAGAGTAAAAAGCCTTGGTGGTAATTTGTACACTCTAGTCATTGTCGATGATTTCTCGCGTTTCACCTAGACTATCTTTTTATCTTCTAAGGATGAAACATTTGATCTGTTTGTTGTGTTTGCCAATAAGGTGCAAAATGAGAAAGGTATTTGTATTACAGCCATTTAAACAGATCATGGAGGTGAATTCAAGAATTAAGCGTTCGGAGAATTCTGTGATGCTCATGGGATCGATCATAATTTCTCGGCTCCAAGGAAACCACAACAGAATGGTGTGGTTGAAAGGAAGAACCGTGTACTAACTGAGATGGCTCGTGCTATGTTAAATGAAAATCAGACATCACAAGTCTTCTGGGCAGATACTATGAGCACGGCCAGCTATATATCAAATCGAGCCTGTCTTTGGAAGAAACTTAACAAGACTCCATATAAGCTCTACAAAGGGAGGAAACCAAACTTGGCTCACCTTCATATCTTTGGTTGTAAGTGCTTTGTTCACAACAATGGTAAGGACAATTTGGGAAAGTTTGATCCCAAATCTGATGAAGGTATATTCCTTGGTTACTCAAATAGAAGTAGAGCATATAGAGTTTTTAATAAGCGTACTCGTGTTGTTGAAGAATTAATACATGTTGTATTCTGTGAATCTAAAATGTATGATTCTGATGATGAAGAAAATATTTTCAAAAACCAATTCTTTTCAAAAACCACTCCTGCTTCTATTGAAAATCCAGAGGATGTTTTTGAAGCTGATCCTCAAAACAATTTAGAAAACCCTGATCAATCTCAGCCTAAAGCTTGGAGGTTCATTAGGAATCATCCCTTGGACCAAGTAATAGGTGACATCAATCAGACAGTAAGGACCAGAAATAGCACTTTAAATGAAGTAACTTTTTCTGCATTTATTTCTCACATTGAACCCTCTAAAATTGACGAAGCCCTCTCTGACAATGATTGGGTGATAGCAATGCAAGAGGAGTTACATCAGTTTGATAGAAATCAATTTTGGGATTTGGTACCTAGGCCTAAAGACCATCCGGTTATTGGCACTAAATGGGTATTAAAAAACAAACGTGATGAATCTGCAATTATAGTCTGTAACAAGGCTAGATTGGTTGCCAAAGGCTATAATTAGGAAGAAGGCATTGATTATGAGGAAACGTTTGCTCCAGTGGCCAGATTGGAAGCAATACATGTACTTTTAGCCTTTGTGTGTATCAAAGGATTCAAACTTTATCAAATGGATGTAAAGAGTGATTTCTTAAATGGTTTTATTCAGGAGGAAGTTTATGTTGAACAACCTCCCGGTTTCGAAAATGAACATCATCTAGATCATGTTTTTCGTCTTAAGAAAGCCTTGTATAGTCTTAAACAAGCTCCCAGAGCTTGGTATGAACGTTTGAGTAAATTTCTTTTAGAACAAGGCTTTGTTAGAGGAAAAGCATATACAACTTTGTTTATCAAAACCAATAAGCTTAATGAAATCCTAGTCGTACAAATATATGTAGATGACATAATATTTGGTGCTACTAACGATTCTCTTTGTGAAGAATTTTCCAAGAAGATGCAAGAAGAGTTCGAGATGTCAATGATGGGAGAACTCAATTACTTTCTCGGATTACAAATCAAGCAACGAAAGGATGGAATATTCATCTCACAAACAAAGTATCTTGGAGACTTACTCAAAAATTTTGGATTGGAGCATTGTAATGGTGCAAATACACCAATGAGTTCCACGGCTTCTCTGGACGCCGATGAAGAAAAGGGTAAGGACTTCAACATAACTAAGTACAGAGGAATGATTGGATCTCTCGTTATACTTAAGTGCTAGCGAGACGGACATTCAATTCGGCGTAGGAATGTGCGCAAGATTCCAATCGGCTTCAAAAGAATCACATGCCGAGCATGTTAAGAGGATCTTTTGATATCTTTCAGATACAAAGGAATTGGGTCTTTGGTTTCCAAAAGGTCAACAAGAATTCCTAGTTGCATATTCAGACTCTGACCATGCGGGCTATAAGACTGACAAAAAGAGTACGAGTGGTCGTGTGAATTTCTTGGAGGATCACTTGTATCATGGTTTAGCAAGAAGCAAACGACGGTAGCGTATCCTCTACCGAGAAGCTGAATATGTAGCTGCTTCAAGTTCTTTGTGCTCAAGTGTTGTGGCTCAAGCAACAACTATCCGACTTGGGAATTCATCTAAAAGAGATCACAATCTCGTGACAACACTAGTACAATAAGCTTGGCAAAGAATCCAGTCCAACATACAAGAACCAAGCATATTGATGTAAGGCATCATTTTATTCGGGATCATGTTCAAAGAAAACATGTCAAAGTAATGTTCATTCCTACACATCTTCAACTGGCCGACATCTTCACCAAGCCACTTGCAAAAGAACAGTTCAACTTTATCCGAAGAGAATTGGGAATGGTAAATCCCAATGAGCTGTAAGTAAAATGTTAGTTTAATGAAATTATTTATGTTTTGATGATTAACAAAGACTAACTTTAGCATCAAAGTATCTAGCTAATATTGTTGCAGGACTCTGTTATAATACAAAAGAAACAGAGTTAATCAGAGAAGTCATTACCTCGAGCCAACCAAGAAGATGCCTCGAGTCTCTGTTCAAACCAAGCTCAGAGAAATTTAATCAAAGCAACGAGCCTCGAGGCTGAAAAGTAACCTCGAGTCTAAGTAAAGGCAGAGAGTTAGATAGTTTAAGAAGGATCTTTGCCTCGAGCCACAAATGTTACCTCGAGCTAAATGACAACCAGAAAGTTTGAAGAATGCCGAGCACTTTTAGCCTCGAGTTGGTAATAGGCACCTCGAGTCAAATTGAGATCCTCGCTATCCAGGTTAGTACATGTTCTTCGTCACCTCGAGTTAGTAAGTGAAACCTCGAGCTGGTTACCTCGAGGCAAACACACTAGCCTCAAGTTAAGTTTTAAATTCTGACTATATGTCTCCCTGTGTCGGTTCGCTCCTCATTTCTCTCGCGTCTCTTCATACGTCCCCTTATCTCTCTCTATCTCGTATCTACGTCATTCATCTCCTTCTCCAAGAACCCTAACCCTAATTTTTCCTCAGTGCCTCCTTAAAAAAAAATCCCCTATCTCCGACGAAGCCTAAATCCAAAACCCAAGACCCAGACTTTGTGATTTCTGAATCACCTTCCTCTCCTCGGTCAGAACGACCAAAGCGAACAAAAATGCCAACAAAGAGGTATCGCCCTAAGGTATCATTTGATGAAGCAGATTCGAAGAAGTCAAAGAAACTGAAAATTGAAGAACCTCATGTTGTTCCTCCAAAGAAATCCATCAAGAAGGAAGCTTTTGTTGAAAAACAAAAAGAGGTTGTGGTCGTTGCTAGTCCAAGTGCACCAAAGAAGAAAATAACTGTCTCAGCTTATGATTTTCGAGGCACTTCCAAGAGCCACCCAGTCTCGATCTCGGGATCAAAAGCTTCAAAGGATTCTGCCTCTGTGTTGAAGGCATCTATGTCTGCCTCCAAGGACTCAGTTCACCAATCTGGGTCAAAGGTATTTGAAATACCATCTCTTGTCTCCATTTACCATGCTCCCACTTCTAATCCTCCAATAGACTTTATGTGTGGTCCTCTTCTATTCTCCTCGAGGATGGAAAGAAGTTTAGCAAAGATTATGCTCTTAGAACTTTCTGTGCTGTGGTGTCTATAGACCTAGCCAAATTGAAATCTGAGTGTAACCTATATCTATATCCATGGTTCAAATATTATGCTTCGTTTCTATCTATCCATGCTTCATATAGTCCAACACTGGTTAGAGTATTCTACTGTAATATGTCTGTCAATACTCTTTTTGGATAAACACAATCAAGTAGCTGAAGAGAGAATTTTCACTTCTGTTAGAGGAATTATAATTGAGATTACTCCTGCTTATTTGAATAACTTATTGCAAATTTCAAATCTACCTCATGTTCCTCAGTTTCACTATCACAATGAACAAATCTTTCAAATCCTTCGTCCAGATGAGACATTAAGTGAACCTGTTGGGTCTCTTAGCTTTAATCCTGTTCACATGCCACCTATACATCATGCCTTGTGGTATATCTACTCAAGGAACTTTGTACAGAAAGGCAAAAATTTTACTCATTTCACCCAGCGTGATTATTCTATGTTTTCATCCATTGTGGCCAAAGTTCCCCATAACCTTGGTCACTGGATTTTTAGTGAAATGAAGAAATATGTCTTACACTCAAGGAAAAACTCACAAATACCATCCCCAAGCTTAGTGTCTATTATCTTATTCCATGAGCACATATGGTATCTGGAGAAAGATGAAGTGGCCAACAAACTAGAAGAATTTGGCCAACATATTTTGAATTTAATGAAGATCAACTTTCAAGAAGGCTCTGGACAATCTAAGGCCCCGACACCTACTAGGTCAAGAACTTCCAAACCAAGAACTCCTGGTCCACCTGCACAACCTGAAGCTGGCCCAGAATTGACCTCCCAACCTGGTCCTTTCTCTATGGGAGCTCATATCAATGTAATTGTTGAAAAGCCATCTCGAATGACTTGGATCCACTCCACATATCTATGGTCGCTTTCGAACTCGTCGTGAAATTGGAATTTGAGATTGGGAAACTAGTGAAAGAAGTTACTACCATACGAGAGAATTAAGAAGTGTTGGCTGAAGAAGTTGACAATTTCAATGGTCATCTGGTTGATCATGGAGCCTTCATCACCAATTTGCACAATTCATTCTGGTCCCTTAGCAACAAAGTTGAAAAGCTTCTTTCTCAGTATCAATCTGGCTCTGTTTTTTGTCCTTCCCCATCCTTTACCTTCACCACCCCTCCAATCATCTCCACTCCTGTCATGTCATCTCCTCCAGCTACTGCCCCAGCTACTATACATCTTTCTGCAACCACTTCTCCTGTGAAGATCACCTACTCTGGATCCTCCACAGCAGAACTGTTTGGTGAGGATGACATAGACACCCTCATATCCACCTCTCATATTCTCTCTATCCCTCCTATTCTCTCCATTGTTCCATATTCTCCCTTACCTTTTCCTACCTCATCTCATCCCTTTTCTTCTACCGCACCCGAGAAGCCTCCCTCGTGATCCCCACTTTTTGATAGATGCCAAAGGGGGAGAAGTGAAGCAAAGAAGCCGAAGCCAAGAAAGGGATTCATAATTTATGTTTTAAGTAGTGCTTAAGTGGTGTTTATTTATTTCTGACAATCTGTTCATTTGGCTAGCTTTTGTATCATTTTTTGCTTGTTGATGTTTTGTCTTGGACTTCTGATAATCTGACAATCTGTTATGGTGATTCCCCTTTAAGTTAATCATTTGGTTCCAAAGTGATTTTATCTTGAATTATAGTAAAATTTGCTCTAAAGGTTAAAGCTATTTTGGCTTCTTTCTCAAATCTTGTCATCATCAAAAAGGGGGAGAATGTTAGTTCCCTATTAGTGTTTTGATGATGATTAAAGTTGAAATAAAGTTATATTCAAGAAAGATAAGCAAAACAGCTTTAACTTAGTCAAAATCGCGTTTTATCAGGAAAAAAAATCTGCTGTCACATTAACTCGAGGTGATGTTGCAGCCTCGAGTTGATTACTTAAAAATGCATTATCAAAGCTTCATTTTGACTCGAGGCGATAGAAGTACCTCGAGTCTAGGTTGTGACTCGATTCTACCTAATTGTAGCCTCGAGGTAATTCTGTTGTTCTTTTGAAATAAACTCTTATAACGGGAACAATTAACTCGAGTCTAGCTTTAAGCTACCTCGAGGTTCAGCTCAGACTCGAGGCTGAGTCCTTTGTGCCTCGAGTCAATATGTGCTATCACTTATTCCTACTATCTTTATCGTTACACTAACTCGAGGTGAATCATTTACAGCCTTGAGGCAAGTTCATATTTGAAACCGTCTTACTATCTATCCAATGGTTTAACTCGAGCCTCACTTATTTAAGCCTCGAGTCTAAGACGTAACTTGAGGTGAGGAGATCTGTACCTCGAGTTAAATATCATTTCCCAATATACACATTACCTTTAATACTACGGGAACTTGAGGCAACAAAAGTGGTAACTCGAGGCAAGGTTACCTCTGTTCTAACGAGTGATATCTTGATTTTCATATCTCTCTCCATATGCTTATAGATTCATCATATCATCTTATATGATTATTCTTAAATTAATTTATACAGTTTGTTAGTGAGTTTCAGTCGATTAAGACACAGATTATCTCAAGATTTTGAATGAAGCAGCTGTGTCCGAACTCATTAAATGCGGTTGCCTATTTGAGACCATATCCAACGGATAAACTTATTATTATTTGAAAGACGTCTTCCTTCTTCTTGGGCAAGCCTTTTTCCACGACCTCAACGGTCATAATTGTAGGAACAAAAGGAATTAACAAATATTACAGCTAGGATGTATGTGTATTGTAGACAGAGCTTTCATGCTTCAACTTCAACGGACATATTGAAGAAAACCCAACGGCTACTTTCAAGCTTCATCAATGGTCATTAAATGAAAGATCTATAAATAGTCGAAGCATTGAATTCGCCACCTACCGAAACGCTGAGCATTCAATTCAAGTTAATACTATTCGCAACTGTTTCATCAATTTGTACTTCAGTGTTTAATACTTTATCTGCTCGTGAGGAGTTCACAAACATTTACTTCATTATCAGTTGAATCTTAAGGTTGAGGAACCTTAAGAGGGGTGTATCAATTACAACTTGTAAGGGGGAGTGGAGTCTGAAAGTGAGAGGATCATCCTTCGTTTACAGAGTGTGTAATTGCTCTTGAAAGATAGTGGAATCCCAAGTGTTCTGGGGACTGGAAGTAGGTCAGTGATTTTGGACCGAACCAGTATAACCGCCCTGTGTCTATTTCACTTCTCTGCTTCATTTCTCTGTTTCTGTTTTTATTTGTCTTCGTGTGGGTGTGCAAAAAGAATTTTGAGATCACCTATTCACCCCCTCTAGGTGATATTCTATCTTCATTTGGTATCAGAGCATGGTTTCTCAGTTGGGCTTAACATCCCAAGATAGATCATGGAAGGAATATTACCTGAAGGTGCTTCTATTAATCGCCCTCCAGGCTTCAATGGCGAACACTATTCATTCTGGAAAGCAAAATTCAGAGTGTTTGTGTTAGCTACCGAATACGGTCTCTGGCGAGTAATAGAAGCTAGAGATTATATTCCCACAAAGGTTGAAGGTGGCATCACCGTTCCCAAGACAGAAGACGAATTTGATGAAAATGACAAGAGAAACATTACTCTTAATAGTAAAGCTATTCTGATGTTACAAAGTGCTCTCAGTCAGAAAGAGTACTTTCGAATATGCAATTTTTCGACAGCAAAAGGAATGTGGAAGGCTCTGGAGGTAGCATATGAAGGAACCACCGGCATTAAGGAAAATCGTATTAGTACTCGACTCGAGTATGATCTTCTTCGAATGAAGACTCGGAGAAACTATTCTTTGAATTTCAACTTCGCTACACTCATCTTATCAATCAACTGGCGGCCTTGGGAAAAACATATGATCAATGTCCTCAAGTCAGAAAAATTCTCAACATTCTAACAAAAGATTGGGAAGCAAAAGTCACAACTATAGAGGAGACTCGTGGAGAATCAATGGCTTCAGTTGCTGCTTTATTCGGAAGCTTATGTGAATATGAAAGCAAGTTTTTTGGTGTTCTCAACTTCGAAAACTCAAACCATAAGTATACCCTACACAAAATCACGTTCCAGAGCCATGGGAGACTTCAAAAATGCAAGAATCCAACCCTAACACCAAGCTCCAACCTTATGCACGAAAACACTTAGTCAAGAACTTAAGGAGACAAGGTTTTTCGGTGTTACCTAAAATCAGAGAACCGGTGGATGAGCTTGGGATCTTGGTCTTGGAGCTTTGGTTATGGTGGCTGACTGGTCTCCCTTCTGCCTCCTAGAATTTTCTCCCCACTAGGGTGAAAAACAAAGGTTGAATCACCTTTTTAATAAAGGTTAATTTGGTCCGGTAGAATTAGAATCAACAGGCGTAAATTTTTGTCCTTTATGTAATAAATAGGATATGCTTTTTCTTGACTTATTTCCCAAGCATATCCAGAATTTTCCAGGGGTGTCAAGGGATCTGCCATGTGGCGCATCCCCACTTAAAGAAATCCGATTTTTACCTGCTTTTGGGGCAAATTACCTATTTTGGCCCGAAACTTTTGGAAATTACAATTGTGACCTGGAACTTTTTAATAATTACCATTTTTCCCACATGCTTTTGGTCTGCCCAAGGGACACAAGTGGTGCCATTTTGGGCCCACATGTCTGCCCTAATTAATTTCTATCCATTTATTCCCATTTTGCCCTTTTACTCTGAATGTGGGACCCGCGGTTTGACTTTTACACTGATTTCTCTTTCTTTCTCTCCAAGTAAGTATTTTAATAATTAAAGGGGGTCATGTGGAGCCTAATGGGGCCCACAAATATGATCCCCTATAATTAATTCCTTTTTCTCCCTTTATCAGTCCAATTTTAATCAACTGATCCCCACCGGGCCCCGCTAGGTACAAAGGTACTTGTTTTTGTACTTTTCTTCAACTTTTCCAGATATTTTCCCCTGAATGGACACTCACATGTGGTGCCCTCCATACTTCCCAGAGTGGCCCCACACTTGTCCCATTCAGTCTAAAGGAAACCCTTGACTAGTCCCTATCGGTCTCGTTTCTACCGGTTAATCGCCCTCATTAATTCAACAGTAATTACAAATACATAAGTAGGGGTGTTACATTTCTCCCCCCGTAAAAATAAATTTTGTCCTCAAAATTTGTCTATACAGTAATCATACAACGTGACATACAATCAGGGTAACGATTCTTCATGTCTTCTATTGTTTCCCATGTCGCTTCCCTAGCAGATAATCCTTTCCAGAGTACTTTTACTGATGGAATTGTCTTCCGTCGAAGCTACTTTTCTTGATACTCAAGAATCTTTTCTGGTTCAACCACAAAAGTATGATTATCCTGAACATCTACATTTTCGTATTCCAGGATATGATCTAAATCCGGTTGATACTTCTTCAATTGAGAAACATGGAAGACATCATGTAGCCTACTCAAGTTAGGCGGCAAGGCCAATTGGTACGCTATCGGTCCTCGCTTAGCAAGGATTTCGAAAGGTCCAATGTACCGTGGACTTAGTTTTCTCCGCTTTATTGCTTTGCCAATACCAGTAACGGGTGATATTTTAAGTAAAACGTGATCTCCCACATCAAATTCTAGAGGTCTTCTTCCCTTATCAGCATAACTCTTTTGTCTGCTTTGCGTTGCTAGAAGCCTCTTTTGAATCAGCTTGATTTGATCGAACATTTCATCCACCATCTCCGGTCTGAATATTTTTCTTTCGAATAACTCAGTCCAACAAATTGGAGATCTACATTTCCTCCCATATAAGGCTTCATAAGGAGCCATTTGTATGCTGGAATGGTAGCTATTATTATATGCAAATTCAGCCAGAGGTAAGTATCGGTCCCAATTACCTTTGAAATCCAAGACACACGCCCGCAACATATCTTCTATTGTCTAGATAGTTCTCTCTGACTGACCATCAGTTTGTGGATGATAAGTAGTGCTGAGTTTCAGTTTTGTCCCCATTACTCCATGCAAGGCTTGCCAGAACCGGGAGGTAAACCGAGGATCTCTATCCGAAATGATACTCTTCGGTGTACCATGGAGTCGAATAATCTCTTTGATATAAATCTCTACCAACTTTTCTGGAGAATAATTTACACTTATAGGGATAAAATGAGCAAATTTCGTGAGTCGATCAACTATCACCCGAGATAGCGTCATAATGCACGATTTTGGAGAGTCCCACGATCAAATCCATGGTAACATCTTCTCATTTCCATTTGGGTATCCCAATTCCTTTCAAGAGTCCTCCAGGTCGCTGGTGTTCAATTTTCACCTTCTGGCAAGTTAAACATTTAGCTACATACTGAGCGATATCATTTTTCATCCCAGGCCACCAGAATTCAGTTTTCAGATTATGGTACATTTTAGTGGCTCCTAGATGAGTGATAATTGAATATTTCATACACTTCTTTTTATCTCTTGATTAATAATTTAGGACTCTTTAGTTAATAAATAATGGCTTTTATACTTATTTGGGCTTTGGGCCTTTGATTATATTTTAGCCATTTTTATTAATAAAATTCTAGTTTTACATTGCTTCACTAATCCTACAATAACTCTTGAACCAGACATCGGATTTGCCTCATTTGTGTTTCATATTTTAGATGATTCAGAGAGCTACAATTGTTATGAAGACATGAAGGGCAAATTCGGACAAGAAGGCAGTCGATTTTGAAGCCAAAGTCAGATGTTTAATTGGGCTCGAATTTGTAATTAAAACCCAATTTTTATTATTTTGTTTTGGGCCTAAATTGTGGATTGGAGCCCCATTTCGTTTTTCCATTTTAGGTTTAGTGAGGCAGCAGCCAAAAACACCTTATCATTCACGTTTTTACTCAGTTTAGGATTAAATACAAAAGTTTTCAAATTCTCTCAAATGTTCTTCGTGTTCTTCGTCTTTTCTTTGTTTTTCCCAGCCATGTTCGGCTAAACTTCTGTGATTAACCCAACGTTGAGGATTTCATGATTCGTCCAGAGAACTCGTGCTTAATCGGTTACTTTACTCGTTTTTGTTTTCATCTTATCGGATTCGATTTCGGAAATAGTTCGAATATTAGATTTAATATTCGGTTTGGTTCATCCCAAGGATTTGAGTCCGAACTAGGTTCTGATTTCTTTGTGCAGTGCGATTGCACGGTGAGACGCCATGTATTCGGGACAGATTCTAGGCGATCGTCTAGTCGAGGGATTTCGGACGAACGCAGAGATTTCAGTTCGTCGAACCAAACGCGAGTTCGTTTATATTTCGTTCAATGAAGGAAGTTTGTGGAATCTAACGTTGGGTTGATCATTTTAATCTGTTTCAATATCGTTTTATTTGGTTATGTTTTAATCATTTACGCATATTTCGGATTAGTTTCGGTTTATTTTCGTTTTCATCTGTTTTGAATCAAAAACCCCCTAATTTGTTATTGTTCTGTTTCGCTGTTGCTGATTTAAACCCACTGCAAATTCCTTGAGAGAAACATGTGGTATCCTTATTTTTGCCAAATTCCATCGTTTAGACCACTTTTTCAATTTTGAAGTTTTTTTTTTCCATTTTTGGGTTCTCCAATGGTCTAGGAGTTGCCTTGTCCAAGTCCCATAAATTTTAAAAATCATTTGATACGTTCCGGACTTGTTTTGGTCAAATTCCAGCATAGGTTTTAGCTTTTTGTGTTTTTGTTTTTACGTCATCTTAGTGTTTCCTACTTTTTACCACTTTGGGTGGCATTTTTGTAATTCTGATTTTACGCAAATTCCCGCCTTGTGTTTGTGCTACATGAGTATCAAGAGTACTATTCATCGAGAAGACTTGTTGCCACTTGATCACGAAATAGAAAGAACAATTCTTCCGCTAGAAGAATTGTTAGGCTAAGTCGTGGGATTGATACTAAATTTGACATTGAACTTGAGTCTGATTGTGTCCATTATGTTGATCTTGACTCTGATAGTACTTCTGATAGTCTTGTTGTTTTCACTGATTCTAGTAGCAATTTTGCTAACTCAAAAATTATGGCGAGCAAGCGGCTCGTCCCACTTTGAAAGAATTAGCTACCCACGATGTGGGCAATCAAAATTTGTGTATTCGATATCTGAACTTCTTTGCTAACTTTGAACTAAAGTCTGGTCTTATCCATTTGTTGCCCACGTTTCATGGTCTTCCAGGTGAATGTCCTCACAGGCATCTAAAGGAGTTCCATGTGGTATGCAGCACAATGAAACCTCAAGCAATTGATGAGTACCACATTAAGCTGAGAGCTTTCCCATTTTCCCTAGATGGCGTGGCTAAGGATTGGCTATACAATTTGCAACCAACATCCGTTGGGAGTTGGGATGATATGCGAAGTTATTCCTAGTGAGGTTCTTTCCTTCCTCAAAAGCCATTGCTATTCAGAAGGAGATCACTAGTGTTAAACAAATCAATGGGGAGACCATGTATGAGTATTGGGAGAGGTTCAATCGATTGTGTGCTAGTTGTCCACACCACCAGATTACAGACCAACTCCTGATTACATATTTCTATTCTGGTTTGTTACCTTTGGATAAAAGTTTCGTGGATGCATCCAGTGGTGGGGCCTTAGATAGCAAGACACCTGAAGAGGCCTGAGAGTTGATATCTACTATGGCTGCTAATTCTCATCAATTTGGCACCAGGGCCAATGGTACTCCTGTTTACCAGATTCAAACACCTTCGGTCCAGTACGATTCTCTGAGATTGGAGAATAGACTTGATGATCTGACTTCCCTTGTGAGGCAGTTGGCAGTGACACGGATAGTACGGTCTTCTCCTCCTCAGATTGGGTACTCATGTGGGTTCTGTTCCGACCCTTGTCATTCTACTGATTCTTTCCCTACTTTGCATGATCCTGCTTATCAAGACCATTCGGTAGCTTCAGTGGGTGTTTTTCCAGGAAAGCCACAATACCAGCAGAATAATGCCTTCTCCAATACCTACAATCTTGGTTGGAGAAATTACCCCAATTTCCGTTGGAATCAGAATCAGATTAACCAATATCAGCAAAATTCTGGGAATTACCAACAGAGACAGTACAGACCACATAATTTCCAACAGCAGTCTACACCTCCACCACCTTTGCCAGCACCACCTCCTCGACCAGTCATATGTGCACCTCCACAGGCGGCACAACAACAGGCTAGTAGTAGTGGTGGTAGTTCCTCATTGGAGGATGTGATGAAGCAATTTGTCACAGCCAATATGCAGTTCCAACAGCAAACTGACACTTCCATTCAGAGTTTGCAAACACAGATTGGGCAGTTGGCAACATCATTGAATCAGCTTCAACCTCAGGGATCCAACACTCTTCCTTCACAAACAATTCCTAATCCCAAGGGGAATGTGAGTGCTATCTCCCTTCAATCTGGCAAGCAATTGGAGGAACCTAAACCAGCTACAGTTGTGATTTCCACATCAGAGATAGAGTTAGATAATGTGAAGATTGACTCTAAAAACAAAAAGGCAATGCAGCAAGGTGAAGAGGAAGACATTCCCATTCCTCTTCCTTTCCCTCGAGAGCCCTCGATCCAAGAAGTTGCGGAAAAAGCACAAGAGAAGGATATACTTGAGACATTCGGAAGAGTAGAGATCAACATTCCTCTCTTAGATGCAGTCAAACAAATTCCTAAATATGCCAAGTTTCGAAGGAGTTATGCACCAACAAGAGGTGCGAAGGGGAATGAACGAGTGAGTTTGAACCAGAATGTATCAGCCCTCATCCAGCCTACCATGCCTCGCAAGTGCAAGGATCCAGGGACGTTTTCTATCCCTTGCCTTATTGGTAATTATAAATTTGATGATTGCATGCTAGATTTAGGTGCTTCTATAAATGTCATGCCTGCATCTATTTATAGATCTCTTGGTCTTGGTCCCTTGCGTCCAAGTTTGGTGTTATTGTTCAATTAGCTAATAGGAGTAATGCCCGTCCTTACGGTTTAGTTGAAGATGTATTAGTCAAAGTTAATGAATTGATATTCCCGTTGACTTTTACATCTTAGATATGGAGGGTGAGTCTTCTAGTAGTAGGTCACCAATCATTCTAGGGAGGCCTTTCATGAAAACTTGACTAGGACTAAGATAGATGTGTATTACGGTACTCTTTCCATGGAGTTTGGTGATATTTCTGTAAATTTTAATATCTTTGATGCCATGAGACATGTAATACCCGGATAATTATTTATCTAAAATATTATATTTCGATAAATAATACCTATTGGAAATAGGTGAATATGTGGTCTCAAAACTAGTGTAATAAATACCTTATTTTCTAAGGTAATTTCTATTGAAATTAGGGTGAATAAAGAGCTAAAAATCCCTAAATATAATTGTGGGTCATAAAATACCCTGAAAATATTATGATAAATCCTAAGAGGCAATGAAATATTTATTAAAAATTGGAGAATATGTTGTCTCTAATTTAGGTAATTTTTTGGGATTAATTTCCTTGGAAAATATTGAGGCAAGATTTAATATTATTTTGGGGATCATAATTGACCCCATGATTTTTATTATTTTACATGGAGCATAAAATACCAATGTCAGTAAAATAGTTGTGAGATAATAATTAATCTCAATTAAGAAAATTATCAACAATTAGTAAGTGATTAATTAAGTAATTGATGGCTAATTGTCTAAGCTTGAATAAAAGAAAATTCAAGGTAAAGTATGTAAAAATCCTTTAATTAAATGTTTATGGCTAAGATTAGCATAAAGTATACTTGCTAATTAAATAGAAAAGATTAAGAAAAGTGTATGAGAGGGAGACATGTTGTGTGTGTGTAGTGAGTGATGTGTGTCTAGTGGAGGAGTGAGGAATTTATTTAAATGCAATTATGGTAAAGTTAATCAATGGAGTAGTTAAATCCAATAGGCCTTGTTGGCACAATGAGGATCAAGGGTTGGAGTGATTAGAGTTAATTGGCCTTGTTGGCACATTGTGGATCAAGGGTTCCATAGGTGATAATTGCCTAATTAAACATTAATTCTCATCATAGATTCATAAAGTGAATTTAATGGTTCTAATTTAATCTTGAAATTGAACTTAATGATAATTAAGCAACCAATGGGAAATGCATGATGGTGGTGAGGCCACCAAGGCTTTCTTGGAGAATGGATGAAGGTGGAGAAGCCACCAATGCCTTCTTCAAGCCAAGAATTGTTTAACAAAAATAAAAACACACATGTGATAATAATATTCAATTTTGGAAGAGGATAA
The DNA here is from genome assembly GCA_019022615.1 of Acacia melanoxylon. NCBI lineage: Eukaryota > Viridiplantae > Streptophyta > Magnoliopsida > Fabales > Fabaceae > Acacia > Acacia melanoxylon. The sequence continues at coordinate 1,303,266 of JAFJYJ010000109.1, forward strand.
GGTACCTTTGGATAGGATATCCTCTTGGAATTGGAAGAAAGTGATGGAGGGGAGAGGGCCACGTTTTTGGCCTTGGCTTGAAGAAGAATTCAGATTATTTAGTGTAAACCCATGGTTCTCATGCAAGTATATTAGGTTAGGAATAATTACCAAGAGTGCCATGACCTTTTAGTATAAATAGACCCCTTAGCTCTTCATTATTCTTCACACCAAAACCAACTCCAAGTAGTGGTTTTTAAAGAGAGAAGAGAGCTAGTGAGAAGCAAGAAGGAAGTAGTAGCAAAGTCTTCGAGGGTAAGTTCTCTAGTTCTTAAGTTTTAGCTTTTAAATTCATAGAAATTTATGCTTTGATCTTAAATTCCTAGAAGCAATTTTATTTTCATGTTTTTATGATTAAAATTAGCTTTATTTCGAAAAAATGGTGAGGGTAGTCATAGAGCAAAATTTACGGAAGAGAAACCACAAAGTAACGAAGTTCGGCGAAATTTTATCGGTTAGGCGATTTCTGAAGTTAGCTTCGCAAAAACCTTAAATCTATGGGAAGATGAAGTCTTTTAATCTGAAATTTTTCATGGTTAGAGTAGACATATAGACCTTTCCAAATATGCTTATAGCATGTCAAAATGAGTTTTTTGCAAGTGGATATGAATTTTTGAAATCAGGCCATTTTTCTGGACGAAAATTCTGGACAGATCTTTGGAAATTAAAAACTGGGAATTTTATAATGAATCTGGGTTGAGACCAGTATTTTTAATCAAAATTAGACATCTTAAAGATTCCAAATAATTTTACGGATCTTCATTTCGATTTTTATAGATTTAATTATGATTTTTCAAAGTTGATCAAAATTCTGCCCAAGAAAATCAGCATATGCGTTTTTATAAAATGTAAGGGCAAAATAGGAATATCAAATCTACTAAGGGTAAAAAGGTCAATAGCGACCAAAATATCTCTTAAGATATTACTCATGAGGAAATAATGTGGAAATACTAATATAGGATATTCGAGAAATACCTAGGAGACGTCAGACAAACGGACATACCACGAAACCGAACGGACGAAGGTACGTTCGCGTCTTTGTAACACTAACTCTGATGGTTATTGTATGCATATATGTATTTTCCTCTGTCACGCTATATTTTCTATGTTGTGCCGTAACCTTACATCTGACTGTATTGTTATTGTCGTCCATATCCGATTATGTCCAATGTCCGTTGTGCCTTAACCTTACATCCGACTGTATTGTTATTGCCGTGCATATCGATCATGTACATTTCTCCTTGTGCCTTAACCTTACATCCGATTTGTATTGTTATTGCCATATATATCTGATTATGTATACCCTACTTTGAACGTAGTAAGTGTCGTCAAAATTCCATGAATATCTGTAGTACTTATATGATGTATGTAAACATGAGGTTAACCGTTACTTGGGGTCCAGTGCATTGGACCTCAGCTCTTAACATAGCGTCAGGTTCAGGAGGACCGAGGACCGAGGAGAAAGGCAAGCGGCCGCATAAAGACCGGTGAAGACTTCTTATGTTTTTTGTAGTTACTGGCGCGTTAGACGTCCGAAAACAATGTCATGTTATTGTAATCAGCCAGACTTACGGCATTTGAAATATATGTATCAGTTACTCAATCGCTCCGATGCTCTACTCTGATGAAAAAAAATATACTGCTTTTAAAAATGGGATGTTACAAGACATCCTAGGGAAGAGCATTCTATTTTCTGTATTGATGTGATTGATGATGCTGTGGATATTGTTCTTGCTGATTGGTGTGCTGATTATCCTTATTTTTCATCGAGAGTGATTACGCCATTTGTGCATGTCTTGATAATGAATGGTGCTCTGTTTGCACTCATTTGGTTAATGCTGCATTATTTGGTGATTCGACTTGTTGGGTGATTTCGCATTACTTGTGAATTTCGATATTGATTCCGAGTTTGAGCTTCATCCCGATCCGATGTGCATCCTGATTCTGATTTTGATGAACTTAACTCTGATTTTGATGAGCTGAATTTTGATGTTAACATTAAGCTGTGTAGACACAGTTCCTAGGCTTCTTTGAATGTGGTTTCAGGCATTTCCAGTGTTATGACATCCGAGTTGTTGCAACAACCACCCAAGCTTCTTCCTTCCACTGAGCAACCACCCAAACTTGAGTAAAAATCTCTTCCAGATCACCTGAAGTATGCATTTCTGGGGGTGGATGAACAGTTGCCAGTGATTGTGGCAAATAATCTTCTTCCTGAACAAGAAGAGAAGCTGCTAAGCTTATTAAGGGCGAACAAGAAAGCCATTGGGTGGACATTAGCTAACATCGTTGGCATCAGCCCTTCCATGTGTATGCATCGAATTCTGTTGGAAGAGGACTCTAAGCCGGTGAGGCAACCCCAGAGACGCCTTAATCCCCTTATCCTTGATGTGGGGAAGAAGGAGGTCACTAAGCTTCTACAAGCTGGGATCATCTATCCCATTTCTGATAGCCAGTGGGTTAGTCCGGTCCAGGAGGTTCCTAAGAAATCTGGATTCACTGTGGTAGCCAATCAGAAGAATGAGCTCATTCCTACTCGAGTTCATAATAGTTGGAGAGTTTGCATTGACTATAAGAGACTCAACCTAGCCACTCGCAAGGATCATTACCCTTTACCTTTCATTGATCAGATGTTAGAGCAATTGGCTGGCAAGTCTCATTGCGCTCTGGATGGCTACTCCGGATACTTCCGAGATCCATATTGCTCCCGAGGATCGGGGAGTAGACGACCTTCACATGCCCCTTTGGAACATATGCCTACCGAAGGATGCCTTTTGGCCTCGTAACGCACCCGGCACCTTTCGGCGTTGTATGGTAAGCATTTTCTCTGATTTTCTAGAGGATTACATGGAGGTCTTTATGGATGATTTCACTGTATATGGGTCTAATTTTGATGCATGCTTAGATAATTTGTCTAGAGTTTTGCATAGATGCATTGAGTCTAATCTTGTGCTGAATTATGAGAAGTGTCACTTCATGGTTGAGTTAGGTATAGTCTTGGGACACATAGTGTCTAGGAAAGGGATTGAGGTAGACCCCTGCTAAGATAGATGTGATTCTTGCTTTGCCTTACCCGTATACGTGCGGGAAGTTTGCTCTTTTCTTGGTCATGCATGTTTCTATCGATGTTTCATTAGAGATTTCAGCAAGACTGCCCGACCCTTGTCCAACCTTCTGCATAAGGACACTGACTTTGTATTTGATGATGCTTACAAGGCGGCCTTCGATCATTTGAAACGTTGCCTGACTACAACCCCAGTGATCCAGCCCCCTGATTGGTGCATCCCCTTTGAGTTGATGTGTGATGCTTCCAACTATGCGGTTGGTGCTATCTTAGCACAACGGGTCGATAAAGCATCTCATGTGATTGCATATGCCTCCAAGACTTTGGATCCTGCCCAGTCTAATTACACCACTACCGAAAAGGTGTTGTCGGCTATTGTATTTGCTTTTGATAAGTTTAGGTCATATCTGCTAGCTAGTAGAGTAGTTGTTTTCTCTGACCATGCTGCTTTGAAATTTCTTTTGAAAAAGACAGATGCTAAGCCACGACTCATCCGGTGGATGCTATTGCTCCAAGAGTTCGATGTTGAGATTCGAGACGGAAGTGGAGCACAAAGCTGGGTAGTGACCACTTGAGTCGCATCAACCATTCTCCTCTCACCCTCTTCTATTCGGGATGATTTCCACGATGAGCGGCTTCTACGAGTGCAAGGTAAGCTTCCATGGTATGCTGATCTGGTTAACTACTTGGTAGCTGGTGTTTTTCTTGTAGACTCTACTAGGGCCCAAACCTTTAAATTAAAGAGTGAATCTAAATATTATGTTTGGGATGACCCTTATCTGTGGAAATTTTGTAGTGACCAAGTAGTTAGGAGATATGTGCCTGATCATGAGTTTCACTCTATATTGCATTTTGCTCATGCTTCTACCGTGGTGGTCACTTTGGACCCCAAAGAGCGCTAGGAAAGTGTTAGATAGTGGATTATTTTGGCCTTCCTATTTCATGATTCCCATTTGTTTTGTAAGTCATGTGATAAGCGTCGGAGAGCGGGAGTATTTCCGTAGGCATGAGATAGGAACCCTATATTGTTTTGTGAGATCTTTGATGTTTGGGGTATTGATTTTATGGGTCCATTTCCTGCTTCATATGGTTATACTTACATACTGCTAGCTGTTGCTTATGTCTCGAAATGGGTTGAGACGAAAGCCACTCGGACTAATGATTCTTCCGTGGTGGTGGATTTTGTTAGGTCTAACATTTTTTGCATGTTTGGCATTCCTAGAGCTATTATCAGTGACCAGGGCTCCCATTTTTGCAACCGAAGCATGGGTGACTTGTTACGCAAGTATGGAGTGCTTCACAAGGTCTCCACAGCATACCATCCTCAGACCAATGGTCAAGCTGAAGTCTCAAATAGAGAGATTAAGCAAATCCTTCAGAAGACTGTTAACTCTACCCGAAAAGATTGGAGTAAGCGATTAGAGGATGCTTTGTGGGCATATCGCACCGCCTACAAGATGCCAATTGGGATGTCTCCTTATCGGATTGTCTTTGGTAAGGCATGTCATCTTCCGGTTGAGTTGGAACATCAAGCCTATTGGGCCATTAAATAGTGTAACATGGATTTGGCTAAGTCTGGGATGGAATGGAAGCTACAGTTGCAAGAGTTGGATGAGCTTAGATTGTATGCCTATGAGAGTTCAAGGTTGTACAAGGAAAAGACTAAGGCATTCCATGATAAGCATATTCTGAGGAAAGAATTTTCTATGGGCCAGAAAGTTCTTCTGTTTAACTCCCATCTGAAGTTTATGCCTGGTAAGCTTCGATCTAAACTCTGCCCTGCTTCATCAGGACATATCCCAATCCCTGTAAACTCGCATCACTGTAGACCGTATAGGTCTCAGTCGGATCGGGGATAATCAACACAGGTGCCGTCGTAAGCCTCTCCTTCAGCATACAGAAGCTTTCCTCACACTGAGCATCCCACACAAATGATTGGTTCCTTTTAGTAAGCTTTGTCAATGGCAACGCAATCCGTGCAAAATTCTATATAAAACGACAGTAATATCCCGCAAGACCCAGAAAACTGCGAATCTCAAATACAGTCTCTGGTCTCTTCCAGTTCAGTACTGCTTCCACTTTACTAGGGTCAACAGCAACCCCATCTTTCGAAATCACATGGCTCAGAAATCTCACTTCTGAAAGCCAGAATTCACATTTACTGAACTTTGCATAGAGCTTTCTCTCCCTTAATATATTCAATGCAAGACGCAGATGGTGTTCATGTTCTGTTTCATTCTTAGAGTAAATCAGTATGTCATCAACAAATACCACCACAAATTGGTCTAGGTAAGGTCGAAACACTCGATTCATGTAATCCATGAATACAGCTGAGGCATTAGTTAATCCAAAAGGCATTACCAGAAACTCATAGTGTCCATATCTGGTCCTGAAAGCAGTTTTCGGAATATCCTCAGTTTTAACTCGCAACTGATGATATCCGGATCGTAAATCAATTTTTGAGAACACACAGGATCCAAATAATTGGTCTAACAGATCATCAATTCTAGGGAGTGGGTATTTATTCTTAATCGTCACCTTGTTCAACTCTCTATAGTCAATGTAAAGTCGTAAGCTCCCATCTTTCTTTTTCACAAAGAGTACCAGAGCTCCCTATGGTGAGACACTAGGCCTAATAAAGCCTTTCTCGAGCAGTTCCTCAAGCTGCTTCGTTAATTCTGCCATCTCGTTGGGTGCCATTTGGTAGGGTGCTTTTGAGATCGGTCCAGTGCCAGGCACAAGTTCAATGGAAAATTCAACTTCTCTTTCAGGAGGCAATCCACTGATGTCATCAGGGAAAACATCAAGGAATTCCCTCACAATTGGTATTTTATTAGGTGTGAGTTCTGCCTCAGCCTGCACTGAAAGGAAAATAATATACCCTTAGCAACCCTGGTCAAGGCATTTTCTTACTTCGGCGGTCGATAAAAAGTTAAGGGTGACTTCATTATTAGCGTCCCTTAGGAACTCTCGGTATGTGATAATCTTATTCCCAATATCGAGGATTACATTGTTCGCCGTCAACCAATTCATTCCCAGTATCACATCAATTCCATGTAACGGTAGACAGATCAGATCGAAAATTATTCACAATCACAATACAATTCAAACATACATCAGCGGTTCTAGTTCTAACTCCTAAAGGTGTAGATACATTCAGGTCATAAGTCAATTTATACACATCAAATTTTAAAGCGTCACACAATCATATGCAATAAATGAATGACTAGCACCTGTATCAAATAGTGCATTCAAGAGGTGGCCGTAGATATAGACCATACCTTATATCATCTCGGGGGATTTCTAAGCCTCATCCCTGGTCATGGCGAAAACTCTGCCCTGGTTTTGTGGTCTTCTATCGACCTTCTGCTGTAGGCAGTCCCGACTGTAGTGTCTAGGTCTTCGACAGTTAAAACAGACAATTTGTCTGGTACAATCAGTGCCAGGGTGGCTCTTACCACACTTGTTACATTTTTGTGGCTCTAATAGTCTTTGTAAATTTCGTCGATTAGGTGGAAATGGCCTCTTTCCGTTGCCACGTCTGTTGCTCCCTATCCTTTTCCTCTTGAATAAATTCTCGCGGTTAAATCCACTGCGATTTGATGAGTTTTTGGAAGCATGAAGATCCTTGAGGTTTCTCTCGACGATTCTGCATTCTTCAACAGCTTGATGCAGAGTATGAAATTGTCAAGCAATTAATTTTTCCCTGATTTCATACTTCAATCCTCTAACAAGAACATCTACTAAGCTGCTCTCGACCCAGGGTTCTTATGATAAGCAGAATATCGAGACATATGGGTAAATCTGGCATAATAATCCTCAAAAGACTCACCTTCACCCTATCTGATCATAAGGAACTCAGATTCCTTAGCAATACGAATGGATGGTGGTTGATATTGTTCATTAAATTTTACCTGAAAGATTTCCCTGGTCACTGGAATATTTAGAGCTCGTAAAGTGGTCTCCGTATTTCTCCACCACCTGTTAGCATCACCCTCGAGTTTATAGATAGCCAGTTGAGCTTTTCTTTCATTAGGGCAGCCAAGAACCTGAAATTTTTTCTCAAGTCTCATAATCCAATCTTCAACCATGTCAAATCGTCCTCTAAACATAGGAGGATTCTGCTTGCAAAACTTTGACACCCAATACAGGGGGTTCTTGATCTCTGTTATGGTCATCATCATGGTCATCATCATTATCTGTCTCCTCTCTGTCCTGACGGCCCCTTAATTCATTAATTTCAGCTTGCATTTGCTATATCATTTGCCCTTGTTCCTGAAACATTTTCATCATTAGCTCTATATGATTAGGTGCTGGTGGGTTCTGTTCTGGTTCTGGCTCTGGCTCCCTCTGTGCTCGAGTGCGACGTCCAGCCATTTTAATTTACTTACTACATCATAATGAAAATAAGTAAGTAATCACAAATATCAAAGTTTACACAACCATACTCATATATTCACATAAGAGTTCTACAACAGATACATATTCGATGCCTTATTATTTTACAGACGGATACCTACTGCTTCACATACAGCGATTTTACAACATCACAAGTCATAGTACCACCATACTCCTAGTTCTACATTACAACATAACTATATATTGCATTCATAGCTAACATATTATCTCCTCACTTCCCAACTCAGCTCAGATCTACATTCTTGCCACAACATGTGACCTAACATACTGGAGAAAACCCTGAAAGTCATGTCCTTGTCCGCGTTCGTGTGCCATCTTCCTGTTGAGTAGTCTTATCATGTAGCGAGTTCTCGGGAAGAGATAGAGTATGGCCGTCTTCCACTGCTCCAAGGTATACTCCATCATTCCGTTCAACAGCCTATGATCATACAAGTTTCCCATCCTCCATAAAAAGTAACGTTATCGACTTCGTCCAATGGGTCTGTTGACATAACCTATCTCATATTCAACATGGGCGATTCCTATCAAATTTAGGTCAACAACCGTCAGATAAGTGATGGACGGAAGTTCGTCATTATCTGAAGCACCCTCATTCTCCAACACGGGTACAGGGGTAATACCGTAGGTACATCAAAGTCTCCTACGGATGAGTGTGGTGACCCGTTATTGTTCCAAGCATTTTCTATTTCGTTCTGACCTATTCCTTCTTCCGCCTCAGGTACTGGAGGCACCATAGCAAGAGGCTGCACAAGAAGAGGAACATCAAAAGGTGGAACATTCCCGAGCTCATTTGGGGAACTTGATTAGGTCCATGTGCAAAATTCAACAAGTCAGGAATGTCTGGATTATAGGGTTCTCCAAACTCAAGAGGAAAAGCTGGTATAGGTAAATTTAGATCAAAGTCAAACGCTGGCATTCCTAACCCAGGTATGATATCAGGTGCATTCCCAAGGTCGGGTGCTAGAAGAGGTACAGGTATATAAGGGGGTATTTGATCTGGTAATGGCAGTGGCTCCGGCCCAGGTACGACCAGAGGAACTGGACGAAGATCAGGGACTGGTGCCAAAGGAGGCAAGGGTGGAAAATCAGGTTCAAGAGCTGGTGCAGGTGCGGGTAAATTAGCTCTATGCATGGCTCTCCCCAGTACCGTCGGCTGCCGTCTTCTCCTCTGCTGGTACACGTGTCCATATTTGGGATCTGGGTCCATCCCCGCCTACTTCATTATACCCTTATATTAGTACTCTTAACTGGAAACTTTTACTAGTACTGTCCAAACCATGCTCTGATACCAAAATTATTACACCTCCACCGGCCTCACCCTTTCGGGTGGCGGGTTAGAGGGATTCCTTTTATAAATTACCTTTCCTTTAATTATTACTCCATTTAATTGTATTTCAGAGTACGCACAACATAGCACAGGATCGGTTTGGACAAACTATCGTACTGGTAAAATGTAAAGTCAACAAAAATAAAGTCCCCTGAGGGTTAAGTTAGAGTCATCCGGCAGTAAATACCAAAATATTAGATACATTCATCCCAAAATATAAAGTACATTATATGATAGGGCATCCCTTATCCTTCACCTACACAGCCACATCTACCTTTTCAAAAGGCCTCTAACCGCCAAACACGTCTCTCTGTATCAACAAAAGCTTCTGGAGTCCGACAATGGCTACCAGAGTAACCGTCAGTACTCAAATACCAAATGTGTAAGGTGCATGTGTGTAACCATATCAGGTATAAAATCACAATAATAATGCCAAACATACCACATATGCAAACAGAAATATACCACAAAAATCACAAATCACAATCCATAGAACCAGTACAGCTGCCTTACAAAGGCAAGCCTCGGACTCACTGGATTCTCAACCCGTACAGCCGCCAATTAAGGTCGGCCTTGGACTGATCGTCCTTAGCGCTAGGAACCACATAACTCTGTATGCATATTTGCCAATACATACAAAAACACACATGGCAAATACAAACATACAACAACACACATAAAGATATCTTAGTAAAGCGGTTACTACCTGGTGTGGTGAATACAGCCTTTATTAATTTTCCTATGCCCGGTGATTTTTTCCAAAATACCCCTGACCTAAAATAACATCAAAATATATTATTTTATTATTTCCAAAAATACCCTTACATTTTTCTCTTGCTAAAACCGAGCACACATAATTTTTCCATAAATCAGTGTTTCTGGCCCAACTTCCCAGATTTTTAATAAATTCTAAAAAACTCATTTTTACATGAAACCAGCTCCCTTTAAACCATTAGAATATCTATTTTTGTGGAAAAATAGTTCCAGAACCTGAAAGAACTTTTATTGTGGCGTGTTGCTTATTTACTACACCTTGGCCAAATTTCGCCCTGTTGCACTCTTTTCTGACTTCACCAATTTTGATCTCTTAGTAGGAAAATCCAAAAGACACAAAAGTATATATCAAGGTGAAGCCCTGGGTGTATACTATTTACCATAAAAATTCCAGATTCACCGGTAAGTTGGGTTTTAGAAGTTTTTCGGTGTTTTCAACTTCGGAAACTCAAACCATAACTATACCCTACACAAAATCACGTTCCAGAGCCATGAGATACTTCCAAAATGCAATAATCCAACCCTAACACCAAGCTCCAACCTTATGCACGAAAATACTTAGTCAAGAACTTAAGGAGACAAGGTTTTTCGGTGTTACCTAAAATCGGAGAACCGGTGGATGAGCTTGGGATCTTGGTCTTGGAGCTTTGGTTATGGTGGCCGACTTGGTCTCCTTCGCCTCCCGGAATTTTCGCCCCACTAGGGTGAAAAACAAAGGTTGAATCACCTTTTTAATAAAGGTTAATTTGGTCCGGTAGAATTAGAATCAACAGGCGTAAATTTTTGTCCTTTGTGTAATAAATAGGATCTGCTTTTCTTGACTTATTTCCCAAGCATATCCAGCATTTTCCAGGGGTGTCTAGGGCTCTGCCATGTGGTGCATCCCCACTTAAAGAAATCAGATTTTTACCTACTTTTAGGGCAAATTACCTATTTTGGCCCGAAACTTTTGGAAATTACAATTGTGACCCGGAACTTTTTAATAATTATCAACTTTTACCACATGCTTTTGGTCTGCCCAAGGGACACAAGTGGCACCATTTTGGGCCCACATGTCTGCCCTAATTAATTTTTATCCATTTATTCTCATTTTTCCCTTTTACTCTGAATGTGGGACCCGCTGTTTGACTTTTACACTAATTTCTCTTTCTTTCTCTCCAAGTAAGTATTTTAATAATTAAAGGGGTCATGTGGCGCCTAATGGGGCCCACAAATCTGATCCCTTTTAATTAATTCCTTTTTCTCCCTTTATCAGTCCAATTTTAATCAATTGGTCCCCACCGGGCCCCACCGGGTACAAAGTCTTCTTTTTTGTCTTTTCTTCAACTTTTCCAGGATATTTCCCCCGAATGGACACTCACATGTGGCGCCCTCCATACTTTAAAGTGGCCCACACTTGTCTCATTCAGTCTAAAGGAAAGTCCTAACTAGTCCCTATCGGTCCCGTTTCTATCGGTTAATCGCCTGTGGGACCCGTATTTCAAGTTTGGGCCTGAATATGACTTAAATCACCTAATTTTCTCTTCTCCTTCATGGTGAACGAAATTTCCATATTATAGGGACTAGGAATTGACTATTTTGCCCTTGCTCTTCCTCTTTTAAAATTATTACAAGAAAATAATAATAATAATAGTTAAATCAAAAGCAGAACTTCTCATTAATTCAACAGTAATTACAAATACATCAGTTACATCAGTAGGGGTGTTACAGAAAGCCTAGTCTGTGTACAGTGATCCCACACTCTTCTGGTTATCTATCGCATAGTTACCCAGATTGAGCATTTAGATCCAATATCAACCCACTAGCTATCAGGCTAGACACCTGTGTTCTATACCAGAACAATATTCCTTCCTGAACTTGGCTAATAATTCAAATATCATCAAATAATTCTAAAATAGCCTAAAATTATGATCAAAATCTTTGAATAAGGTGGGATAAAATACAGAAAAATAATGAGTTATCAAGTGCCAAATAGTTGATTACATATTTAGCTACCTAAATATCCCTGTAAATATGTCCAGGGAGTAGACCATTGAACCTTGTTAGTATGACTAAGTCTTGCTTCATATGTGTCAAATTCCATTGGAACCCATTAGCGGGTTGAGAAGATTAAAGAATGAGCAAGACGATGTTGAGCAGGTCAGATGGTACCCACAATTCAATCATAAGTAGAAAGTTTAATTTATGCAATCCGATATTAAATTTGAGTGTTTGCAACTGTGAAGATGACCATATAGCAGCACTGGCGCATCAACTTGGAAACTTACTGTGTCTATGGGCAGTTGCAATTGACTTTAACTTTTCGTAAAGAATAAAATTAGGAACAAATAGTGGCGATATAAACGTGCCGCGAAAATTAGAAAGAACAAAACCAATCATAAACGTGCCGTGAAAATTAAAAAGAACAAAAAGAATCGAAAAAGAATTGCGCATGCTGTGAATAATTGTATAATATGAATAATTAGTCTAGTGAATGAACTAGGTAGAATCCGGACTAATCCAGGTGGCCCAGAGGGTTTAAAAAAATATTGATTTTTATAAATTATTCATGTATAACATTTAAGAATTTATAAAATTATATCACAAGTAAAGAATCAAAATTATAACCAATTAGAAATCCACTCAGCTCTTGATTTCTGGTACCATTTGATCTCCTCAAGCTTCAATAACCTATCAAGTTCCTCTTGCAATTCCAATTCCAAAGAGCAAAGAAATTGGGAGTAAGGATAGGCATTAGATTTTTGAATACCCTCAAGCCTGGCAAGAATATTATTTTTCTTTTTTTCAAGAAAGCCAAAAACTTCTTTATTCCACACACATATATCCTCCTGGAATCTAAGCAGAGATTCATTAAAATCAACCCCAGATAACCATTTTTCATTTAAGGCATCATAAGAATCATGGCTACCCCACATAGCTTCAAACCTAAAAGGTTTACTTAAACGGTTAGCAGTGACAACCTCCCCCAAACACAGCAAAATAGGATTGTGATCAGAGAATTTCGTTCTAGGAAGAACTTTTAGATAGCAATGAGGCAAGTCCAAAAGAAAAGAAGGATTAATCAGAGCTCTGTCTAACCTTTCAAAGAGGCAACTGTGGTTGGACATCCGGGGACCCCTCCATGTAAATTTTGGTCCGACAAAACCAAAATCAGAGAGATTACACTCCTGGATCCTTTCTTGAAAACACCTGATCCTGGAGTAATTAGCTAAAGAGCCTCCCGTTCTCTCACTCGACATGAGAATGTCGTTGAAGTCACCAACGACAACCCGGGGTGACGACGCCGATTGCGAGATACTGAGCAGGCTATGCCACAGAGAAGCTTTAAGAGATGGCGTCGGCACTGCATAAATCACCGTTAGCAAAAACGAACTCACTAACGCCGGCGTGACACGGACGTGGATAAATTGCCGATCTGTCTTAATCACCGCCACACCGACGCGATTTGACTTCCAAGCCATTACCAAGCCACCAGATCTCCCAAAGCTAGGTACGAACGCAAAGTCATCAAAGCCCAAGCGACTCAGGGAACGGAATTTGGACTCTTGCTCTGTCTTCGTCTCAGCTAGGATTAGAATAGAAGGATTCCATCCCTTGCATCCAGTTTTAATGTGCAGAAGGAGATTTTTGCCACATGCTCCACGTGCGTTCCAATACATAATTGAATCCATTGGATTAAAAATAAAATCAGAAGCCAACGGATGGGCTGAGTCTTGAGGCCCAAATGCTACTGTAGGTATTGGGTTGCAGGAACTAAACTCACAAATGAGCCCAAGCTTTGATCATCGTCCTCTATCTCATCCTCAATATCCAGACCATGGCCCAAATAATCAGGCCCATTCCAGAATTTCCCAGTCAAACCATCCAGTTTGTCTTTATCTCCAGGTTCAGGTGGGGCCAGATTGATTTGGTTAGTAGCACAGTTAACCATTATGTCGTTGTCATCTTGGATAGCCACGGCATGCAGAGGCTCTGTAACGTCAACCTCAATCCTTATTTCCTCATTCCTCATTTCCATCAAATCCTCACCCTTATTCTCCTCGCCTTTCAGTATCTCACGAGTTGACCCTGAATTTCGACACTTTTAACCTCCTTTTGAACTGTTCATGCGGACGTTTCTCTTTCCTCAGATCCTATCGGCCATGCTCCTGTTCACCACTCAGACCCGTTGCACTCTGTTTCTTGCTTAACCTCTTTTTGGCACCCCCTTTTTTCACTTTAGTTTTGCTCCCAGAGGTCAAACTCGCTTATCCTTTTTGGCCTCTGTTTCAAAACGTACAGATGGTAATTTTTGACCAGCCCCAGCGGCCACGTCTACCCCAACACCGTCTTCTTCCGCTAGAATATCAAATTGTGAACCTCCTTCTGGTCGCCGGGAAGGATCATCTTGCTTCTCCTTCCCTCCTTTTCTTTGTCGTTGAGGCTTTTGGACGACTTTCCAAGTATCATGGTTGCCAAGCGAAGAGTCCTCCTTAGAAGGCACATCACTTCCTTTGATTACCTCCATGTCATTCGCTTCAGTACCCTTCTCTGCATCACTTTTAGCACTTTGTTCCCCAGTTTTCCCCATGTTAATATTCGACTTACATTCTTCATGCGTGTGGCCATAAATTCCACATTTTGTACAAAGCAAATGGAGCCCTTCATATTCTAAAGGGTAATCCTCTCCGTCAAGAGTAAATCCGGACATGAGCTATTTCCTAAGGTCAACGAGGACACAAATCCTAGCGTAGTGACCTCTTAACTGCCCCGAGTGTTGATATCAATCTTCACCGTCTCCCCTATTCTATCTCCAATCCGGGATAGAGCTTCCTTGTTGTAGTATTCCAGGAAAACACTAGGCATCCTCACCCAAACCGCAACTCTATCAATGGTGGCACGTCCTGGATGAAACTGAGGCTCCCACGGTCTGACAGTCAAGTAATGATCAAAGATCATCCAAGGGCCACCGGTAAGTGCGTGCGCAAAGTCTTCTCTGTTAGATAGTTTGACCACAAAGTATCCATGCCCAATATTGATTAAACTCACAATACCTCTCTTAGCCCAGAGAGTTTGGAGGATTGACAGGAGCATTTTGTACCCAATATTCTTGCCTAATAACTTCACAATAACAGCCTTATTCCATGCTCTATAGAGCTTTTTCTTCATGCTTTCAGAAAAGAAAAAGGTAGGGAAGTTCCTGTTGGGATCTTCGATTATTTAGCAGATTAGTTCACCATCCTCTATATCAGTATCAGCATTATCTTTATCAGACAACGCATCATCGACAAGCACCTCACCTTGCTCAGCATGAACGTTGGCATCACCCTTACCATTAATGCCTTTGAGCTTCTCAGCAAAGGATTGCCCCTGTTGCCAGCTATTTTTCTTCATATTCTCAAGCAGCGGCCACTCCTCAGTATTCATAACATCCACACCATTCTTAAGTTTTTTCGAGCTTCTACTAACCAAGTCGTCATCTTCCTCCCTAGAGAGGAGGGTTTGAACGGAAGTTTTCTTAGCAAGAACGAGCGTCATTTTTTTTTCGCACTTCAGGCGTCATGAATGATCTTATCTCTCCTTTTCAAGTTAGTTTTATTAAAGGTAGAAGAATTCACGATAATATTGTCATCGGTCAAGAAATTCTCCATGTTATGAGTAAGAATCGAAGTAAGAGAGGGTTAATGGCAATGAAGATCGACCTTAAAAAAGCCTTTGATAGGGTGCGTTGGGATTTTTTAAAGCAAGTCTTGTTGGAAGTTAGTTTTGATGATGCTTTTATCAATCTCATTATGTCTTGTGTATCGACGGTTTCTTTTAATGTGTTGTGGAACGGGGCTCAAACAAAATTTTTCTTTCCTCAAAGGGGCCTTCGTCAAGGGGACCCTATTTCGCCTTTGTTGTTTGTGTTGTGTATGGAGAAGCTTTCTCATGTAATATGTGATGCAGTCAAGGATCGCCTTTGGAAGCCTATTTGTACGTCACAATCTGGCCCGAAGATCTCCCATCTTATGTTCGCGGACGATCTGGTTTTATTTGGAGTTGCTATTGCTACTCAAGCTTCATGTATGCTAGATTGTCTGGACAAATTTGCTATTGCCTCTGGGGGGAAAAGTTAATAAAGGGAAATCCTCTATTTACTTTTCTCCTAGGGTCCCAGCTCATATGAAAGCTTCTATAAAAGATATTTCCCAAATGTCAGTCTCGGGTGAAATAGGCTGGTATCTTGGATTCCCTCTTTCTAAGCATAGAAACAAAAATGAAACTTTCCATTATATCATTGACAGAGTTCACTCAAAACTCTCTGCTTGGAAAGCGAAGAGTTTATCTACTGCAGGTCGTATAACGTTGGCTAAGGCTGCCCTAAGCTCCATACCTCTTCACCCTATGCTTGTGACCAGAATCCCAAGGAGTATTTGTCTTGAGGTGGAACGACTGCAACGTAGTTTTATCTGGGGCCATGAAGCCGGCCATCATCATTACCACCCAGTGAGTTGGGAGTGTATCACTAGACCTAAAGATTATAGGGTGCTTGGCTTTAGGAGACTATCGTCCTTCAACAAAGCATGTGGCGCGAAGCTAGCTTGGAATTTAATAATCGGTGCCAAAGGTCTATGGGTGGATGTGTTACAACATCGCTATATGATGCGTGATGTAAGTTCTCTTTTAACCTTCTCTCCAGGGGACTCGCCGTTATGGAAGTTCATTACGGATCAGGCACAAGTTGTGGATCTTGGCTAAAAAATGCAAGTGAGAAGTGGCACTACGGTGAGTTTTTTCCATGATAAATGGTTGTTTAACGGCCAAACGATCCGTGCCCTTTGTCTTCGGGATCTTTCCGAGGATGAAGAGGGTTCCATGGTAGTTGATTGGGTGATTGATGGTGTTTGGAATTGGAATAAACTTTCTAGGGTTGTCCAACCAGAGGTGATGCAACGTCTGATTTCCCTTGTTCCCCCTTCGTTGGTTGACGAGCCTGATTACTTAGTATGGGGGGCGACTGCTAATGGCAAATTTTCAGTTAAAAGCGCGTACTTCCTTATAGAGCAAAACCCCACCCACCTTAAATGCGACTTGTTCAAGCATATTTGGAAATGGCAGGGAGCGGAGCGAATCCGTATCTTTTTGTGGAGAGTCCTCTTAAATAAGCTCCCCACTAATGCTTGGCGTAGTACTTGGTCTTCCTCTGATGCTAGCTGCTGCTCTTGCCAAGCTAATTGGGAATCTAGTCTTCATATACTAAGAGATTGTACCTATGCTGAGCATCTATGGAAGAAGCTGATTCCTGCTCAATATACCTCCCGTTTCTTTTCAGCTGGGCTTAAAGACTGGTTAGCTATGAATCTGGTGGGTAATTTTTGCAAAGGTATGGGTCCCTTCTGGAATCTTATTTTTGGCTTTGTTACATGGAAACTATGGAATTGGAGGAACTCTTGTATGTTTGAACCTGGTTTTGTGAGACCCTTGCATCCTGTTATGGTTATTATGAATTCGTGGCAGAAATTCACCTTATATCAGTCCAATTCCCTGGCTATTTCGGATCTTTCTCACTCATCGTCTGCCCTCCCTTGCTGGAAGCTTCCTCCTGAAGGATGGATGAAACTAAACGTTGATGGGGCCATGGTTCAAAGATCAAGTAAGGCTGGTTGTGGCGGTGTTTTAAGAGACAGCCGTGGCGTCTGGGTTCTCTAAAACTCTAGGAATTTGTGATGCTTGTACAGCTGAGGAATGGGCAGTCTATGAAGGACTACGCATGGCCTGGGATTTCGGTGTCAAGAGTATTATTTTGGAATCTGATGATTGTAATCTCATTAATAGATTGTCTTCTAGGTCTGTTTTGGGATCTCTTTTATTTTCCAAGATTAGGAATTTACTGGATATGGATGGGCAAGTTTCTGTTTGCCATATTCCTAGGGAGGTTAATAGAGTTGCCGATGCTATGGCAAAAGTGGGTCTTAATAGGTCTGACCTTTATGGTGATTGTCCTTTGTTTTTAAGGACGTGGGTAGATCAAGAGTGTTTGGGATTTTTTCCCTCCAGTATGTAATTTTCTAGTTATTTTGGCCTTTGCCATCTTTCTTATCAAAAAAAAAAAAAAAAAAAAGAAGTGGCGCCTTGGTGATATGTCACATTGGACTGGTGGGGTAACAAAGTCATGCAACTTCATTTATGCATATCAAATGGACTTTATATATATATATATATATATATATATATATATATATATATATATATATATAAAATATCGAATGGACTTAAATGGAGGGGAAATGGGCTATTGGTCCTTGGTCTGAAGGAATAATGCAGCAGGCTTGGATTTTGATGATCCTTGATGTTGTTTTCTATTAATTTTTTCCCCAGCCCTAGCTGCTTATGGTCTTAAAAAAGCAGAAAATACCAACAAAAAAAAAAAAAAAAAAGGGTCTGGTCTTATATGTGATACTTTCTAGCTTTGTTTTTTTGTTTGTTTGTTTTTTTTTTTGGGGGGGGGGGGGGGGGGCATATTGATACGTGGGAATAGGAGTGAGGAAAGGGGTAGTTTGGGAAATATGCTTATTAGAGTTATAACTAGGGACTTGATGGTTGTAACATTATGTCTAGTGAATTAGTATTTTCTTGTCTTTTTACTCTCTTCTTCCCTTCTAAAGGTGTGAATCAAAACCAATGGCATGCATAGATGGATATCAAAAGACACAATAGCATAATCAATGTATCAGCATTGATAGGACACTGTTTTAGACAATTTTAGAGTCGAAAACTTGTCCAATTCAGCGAATCGTATGAATGCAATGTATTTCAGCACTGTCCCAAGTGCCTCACAAAGTGCAAAAAAAAAAAAAAAAAAAAAAAAAAAAAAAAAAAGTTCCGAGTGTTTGACGATACGATCATGCAGTAGATCAGTCTTAATATTCAAGTGAATGTTTCAGCAGTGCTTAGTTAAAAAGCAAAGTATCCTTCTCAGAAGTTACTGTGTAAAGGTATACAAGCAAATGCACAGTTCCAAAAAAATTGCAAAAACAAAAAACTCAGTTTAGAGCGATTGATGATACAATCATGCAGTATATCAGTCTTAATATACAAGGGAATGTTTCAGCAGTGCTTAGTTAAAAAGCAAAGTATCCCTCTCAGCAGTTACTGTGTTAAGGTATACAAGCAAATGCACGCTCAACAAATATTAATGTACAGAAAAGCATATTCTTTCTTCAGCCGAATTATTACCGAAGTGCATCAAAATGATCACAAGAAGCAGCTCAAGACCAGAACTTAGCAAACTGGAAGACTGTATCAAACAATGGTTTACAGAATGGAACCCACCTAAACCAAACTGCAGCAAATCGATATCATCAATGTTTTCAGGTTTATTTTTATTTATTTTTTTTCCTTTTTATAACAGCAAAAACAAAACAAACAATGGAATAAGAAGGAAAACTCTTTATTTGGTTTTATATAATTTACCAAGGTTCAGCAAATGTCACTAATCAACACCACAACCATTCACCAGAAAAATTCTATCACACGAACATGAACAAAAAAATGCTATAATCTAGACACTCAAATTTACTTAATGCCACAACAACTAAACTTTTTCCAAATGACAGCAGCAAAATGATTCTAATGCACAGAAAATTTCAGCAAAGTATGGGAAGAGTTTATCAATGTTTTATTATGTGTCTAATGTTAATTGTTATAAGTGTCAAATGTTGGTTATTGTACGTTATTGCCAGTTCCATGTATTTAGGGATTGGTAGTTACTTTCACTTATGTTGTCAAAACTATAAATATCACATTATGTACTTCATCAAGGATATGGATGAATGAATAAAGTATTGTTTAGTAAAACTGTTTTCTCTCCTCTCTGACTAAAGTTTTAGATTCCGACC
The DNA here is from genome assembly GCA_019022615.1 of Acacia melanoxylon. Taxonomy (NCBI): domain Eukaryota; kingdom Viridiplantae; phylum Streptophyta; class Magnoliopsida; order Fabales; family Fabaceae; genus Acacia; species Acacia melanoxylon. Next base: position 1,322,749 of record JAFJYJ010000109.1, read on the forward strand.
CTAGCCTTTTCTCCTCTTATCCCTTTCTTCTCTCTTCCCTCTTCTTTTCTCTTCTAACTCCCTCTAAATCTAGAATTTCAAATTCTGGTTCTAGACTTCCTCCTCTTCTCTACTCTTTCTCTTCCTCTTCTTCCCTTTTCTCCAGTTCTCCAGTTTCTATTCCTAATTTTTTAGAACCTAACATTTTGGTATCAAAGCTTTTCTATTCTGGTCTGTTGGGTTGCAATGGTTACCACCTGTAATCCCACTCACCAAAACGATGCCCACCTCCCTAACCCACATTTGAAGGCTTCTCAAGTGCCACCACCTAATGATAACGTTAATTCCTTTTCTACTGAACAACTTTCACAACAGTTATCTGCAATCATATTTAAATCAGGTTGTTTGGATGCTGATATGACAGAACTGAAGAAGAACAGACTGCAGCCTTCTTCTAGTCTAGGCATTTTACAGCAAAACTCAAACCCCAGCTAATATTCAAAGCAAATTCTTTCACAACAGAATGAAAGCTTATGCAGAAATCACAACAGATACAATTAAGAATCACAATTGGAAGAAAGCTGAAACTGAAGAACCAAACACACCAGTAACAGTAAAAACAAATCTATTATTTGTATGAAAAGTATATTTTTGTACGATTTTTTTATGTATAATGGAAACACAAATCAAAACACAAAAATTTCTTGGCTTTTCTTTTCCAAAAGATTTCTATAAACTGAAAAATGACCCAACTACACTAGACATTAAAAACGCAAAAATGCACAACCTATCTTGAGAAAACTAACACTAGAGAACTAGGCTCTCCCGCAATGGCGCCAAATTTGATGTCACTAGTGGCATAATGCACCACTAGGTTATAAATGTACAGTAGTGGCACAACCTAGATCATTTCACTCAAGGAGCCTTTATGCTCCCTAATTTCCTAATGAACTAGTGCTAATCCCCTATTAAATCAAATGAGTGACCAATTAAAGTATGCGTGAGAGCTATGCATTGTATTAAATCTATTCTAATGTTTATGTTATTTTCCAATTGAAATGAATGAAGATATGAGTAAAGTGAATGTATCAAATAAGTCCTCCGGCCATCATAGTTCGATTATATTGAGTTCTATTACTTACTCAAGTGCTTGAGAAGAACTCTTACAAACAAGTGTGACTAGTTCACTAAAATCACCTAGAAACCTAATTCATTCAGTTAATTAGGAACACGTTAAGGTACTGACCGGTATTCAACTTGCAGTCGAAATGCTACACACCTTAATTAATTAATTAACTAACCTAGCCAATTAACAAGAGTATGGAGTCATAAGAGGCCAATTACATCTAACAAAGGAGCACTAACATTTAGCCATACAACTCATTCAGTGCGATGCAAAAAAACAAATCTCAATATCCAAAGTATCAAACCACATTACAACTCAGACACAATCACAAATCACAATTTACAAAAGAAACCGATGGAAAACAAGATTAAGATGTGAGAACTCCCCTATCAACCTGCAGAACTTAGGCTAGCTTCCTCAAATATTAAAAACTTGGAGCTTTCGCCATGCGTGGCTTGTGGAACGGATTCACCGAAGCGCCTTGTGGGTCTGGATATCGTAGCTATAGAATGGGATGCGAATCAGAGAGAACGGAGGAATCGATCGGCGTTGGAGGTTGAGAAGGAGATACGGTGGCCGGGACATGAAGCGGGCAGAGATGAGAAGACGAGGAGGTGGAGTTTGGTGTTTATAGTTATGTGCTTATATCTCCCCAATTGGAGGTATAAGAATATTTATTTTTTTAATTTTTTATATATTGTATTTATTTAAATTTAAATTATATCTTTAACTTTTTGAGATGTTTTTTTTGTCCCTCTCAAATTAATTAATTTGTAGTTCCGTATTTATACGTAACACCGTATTATAAAAATTAATTAATTTGACATCTTGGGTGTGTAAAACATCTCGAAAAGTTAAAGATAAATTTAAATCTAAATATATAAAATATAAATAAATAAATAAAAAATGCTTATACCTCCAATTGGAGGTATAAGCACATAATAAGCACCTAACTATAAGACCAAATGTAGACTCGGGGAGGTGGAGGGTATTGGCTACGCTTTTCCCCTTCACTTCTCATCATCTCAACTAATGAATTGATTAAGATTTAATGTTTTATAAAAATATTAATAAAATATTAAATTGATAAGAAAAATAGTTTATAAATTTAAAACTTGTTAAATTTAAGTTATGATAATTTAAAATTTTAATAAAAATTATTTAAAAATATTAAATTTGAACGACTCAAATTTCAATTTAAAATCTAAGGCGAGTAGTGAAGGGAAGGGATGTACATCAACCAAACCGGGCATGCCATTAACCCCTGGTCTAGTCCGGAAGGTTGATCGGGCTCGACATTCTAGCCTAAAGCTTGGTCCTACCCCGGAAAAAAAAAAAAAAAAAAAAAAACCCAATGGCTTTCGGGTTGGACAGATTGGGTCGACTACACCAGGTTAGTGGTTTGGCCCAATCTCCACCTTTCCTTTTTTTTTTTTTTTAATGAGTAACCAAATTTCCAAAACCTAAAAACAAATAGATGTTAGATAAGTTTTGATGATGTCAAATATAGTTGTCCAATATTAAGAGCAAATCCTTTAATGTCAAATATAGCATGTATAATATATTTATTCTCTATATTGACTAACTACACGTAAATGGAACAAATCACCAAGAGGGGGGTGAATTGAGGATTTTAAAAATTCTTTTTAAAATACTCTGTAAATATATAAGAAAAGAAAGCAAAATAGAGGAGAAGAAGAAAGGCTTGACACAAGAGGATTTATCTTGGTTCGGTCTAAATCCTTGACCTACGTCTAGTCTCGGACACTACGGGATTTTCACTAACTCACAAAATCGTTACACACTCGCACTCGAAAGTTATCCTCTCAATATGATACACTCCCCCTTACAAGTTGTACACTGATATTCCCAATCTTCAAGTCCCCTTGACTTGAAATTCTTACAATAAATGATTTCAATAAATGAAACTCTCTCTAAGAGCAGATAATAATGAACACTGAAGTACAAGAGTATCAACAGATACTTTACAAGTAGAAAACACTAAGAGTAGTTGAAACTTTGAATGCTTTTCGTTTTCTACATATTGGTTGTTGAGAAGTGTAACACCCCTACTTTTGTAACCGGTGTACTTGTGCGTTATTGATGAATTAATGAGAAGCTTTATTTTCAATTACTATTATTATGTTAGTGTTACATTCGAAAAGTTGAAGAGAAGCCCAAAGGGAGATACCCTGTTGACCAGCGGGACCCACGTGGACCGATAGTCGGAGATTGGACCGGATGGCGTGGAAAGGTATGGGAAAAGTTGGGGGACGGATTTGCTTGGCCCAAAGTGGCGCCACCCAGCTCCCTCAATGACTTGGAGAGCAAGAAAGAGAAAAGTCAATGAAAAAATCAACTACAGGCCCCGCTGACTGGATACAAAAGGGAATAAATCAGATAAATTGGGAGGAATAGGATAAAGACCAAGGGATCTGAATTGTGGGGCCTAGGAGGCGCCACTTAGGCTTAGGAAAAGTCTAGAAAACTTGGGGAAAAAGTCAAGGGTAATTATTGAGCCCGGGCCAAAATTGGTAATTTCCATAAATTCCGGGCCAAAGTAGGTGATTTGCCCTGAATGTAAAGAAAATATCTAGATATTTGTGGAAGAGGAGGCGCCACATGGCAGCATCTAGGAGCCTCGGAAATCTCTAGAATTTCTTGGAGAAGAAGAAAAGGGAAATCGGTCTGAAAAGTCAAACCGGACCCCACACTTTGGACAAAAGGGCAAAATAGGAAATAAATGGGTAAAAATTGATTTGGGCTGAAAGGTGGGCCCAAAATGGCGTGCCATGTGTCCTCTTGGGCAGATTAAATGATGGGGAAAAATGGGTAATTGTTTAAAAGTTCTGGGCCACAATTGCAATTTATGAAAGTTTCGGGCCAGACGTGTAATTTTCCCCAAAAGTAGATGAGGATCTGCACGTTTTTGGAGGTGGGAGAGACACTTGGCAGCAGCTGGACACCCTGGATTTTTCTAGAAAGCCTTGGGAAATAAGTCAAGAAATCTATCTTATTTATTACCTAACAGTCTGAAATTACGCCTGTTAATTTTAACTCTACCGGATCAAAATAACCTTTTATTAAAAAGTTTCAAACTCTTCATTTTCACCCCTAAAGGGGCGAAAATTCCAGAACAAGAGAGAGAGGGATAAGCAACTCTTCCATAACTCAAGCTCAAGGTCTAGAACTCAAGAACATCCACCGATCCGTCGAATCGAGGTAACCCGAAAAACTTTGTTCTCTTGAGTTCTTCATGAAATATTTTCGTGCATGAAGTAAGGGCTAGGAGTTTAAGTTTGATTTCTGCAATTTTGAGGTCACCAATGAGTCTGGAACACGTTTTTGTGTAGGATATGGCCAAGGTCTAAATTTCCGAAATCAATATACCGAAAAACACCTAAAACTAAGCTTACTTTTGATTCTGGAAATCTGGGCAGTACCTCTTCTAGCGCGTTTTGAGGCTGTAAAAGAACCCGATTTGAGCTGAAACTGTATATTCAGAAGCTAGACATGTGGGGCATGGGTTTAGACATATAATAAGACAACTTTGTATAAGACTACAGGGAGAAATAAATAGTTGACAAAGGGGTTACGGACAGTGACGCGAATCTGGACCAGAGGAGATAAAAGTAACACCACGCAAAAACACATGACCTTTTGACTTCTGGGTATATTTTTCGTGGCGACTAGACATCCTAACGGTTCGAATGGTACTGGTTTCATACAAAAATAAGTTTTTTATAATTTATTAAAAATCTGGCAAGTGGGGTCAAATGCACAGAATTTCTGGAAATTCTGTATGTAGTTCGGATTTGGCAAAATAAATGAAAGGGCATTTCTGTAATTACTAAATAAGTGTATTTTGATAATAACTAGGGTCAAGCAATCTGTTGAAGCACTAGTGGGCCCCTAAAAATATAATACGGTACTTTTACCACCAGGTAGTAACCTCTTTACTCCGGCACTTTTATGTGTTTGATGTATGTATTTGCTTGCCATATGTGTGTTTTGTATTGTTGCCAAATATGCATACAGTACATGTTTGTGATTGTGTCCCTAGCGCTGAGGGTGCCTGCCGAGGTCTACCTACGTGGCGACTCTACGGAGACAGGCTTGTGATTCCGGTAATTCCGGGGCTTGTCTTAGTAAGGCGGCCCGACGGTGTGAAGACGTGTTGTGATGTATGTGTCTGTTCGCATATTGTGGTATATTTGGCTTATTGTTTCTGTTACACACTCACCTGGTTGCATGCATACACACTTCACATTTAGTGCATGAGTATTGACGGACTCCAGACGCTTTTGTAGCTTCAGGGGATCGATTTTGAAGCAAAGTGCCTTTTTGGAGAGGTAGGACCCACAGTGCGGATGAAGAATAGGGGATGCCCTATTACTATTGTATGTTGTAACTATATTTCTGGGATGACTGTATATCTATTATTGGTATTTACTTTTGGATGACTGTACCCTTAACCCTTCGGGACTTATACTTTTTGTTGACTATACTTTTTACCAGTACGATAGTTTGTCCAAACTGATCATGTGCTCTGTTGTGCGTACTCTGATACACATGTTAAATGGACCTAATAATGAAGGAAAGGTAACTAATATAGGGAATCCCTCTAACCCGCCACCTGAAAGGGCGAGGCCGGTAGGGGTGTAACAAGAAGACTTGAGGTAGTGAAATGCTCAATGTCATTTTAAAACAGCAAAGGTTTACAAATGACAAATCAGGGATTGGTTATAAACCTGATTTTGATAAGAAGAAAGGCAAAAAGAAATTTGGAGGAAAATCTTATATGAACTATTTTAGAAAAACTGTTCATTCTTCAAACCCTTTTGCTCATTGCAATTATTGCAATCGTAAAGGTCATACTACTTCTTCCTGTTTTCATAAAAAGGAAAGAAAGAGTAAACCTATAGGAAATTATCAATGGGTGCCTAAGGGATCCTACAAGGTTCCTAAGACACAAACTAACCCCAAAAGACCCAAGAAAAGGTGGGTACCTAAAGCCTGATCTTTGATGTTTTGCAGGTTTGTCTAAGAGCATCGAAATCCAACAAGTGATACATTGATAGTGGATGCTCTAGACACATGACGGGAGACCAATCCAAATTTGCTTCAATCAAGCCTAAGATTGGTGGCAAGGTGACCTTTGGTGGGAATCAATCCGGAAGGATTGCTGGTATTGGTGAAGTTGGAAGCAACGAAGGACCACAAATCAAAGATGTCTATCTCGTCGAAGGATTATGCCACAATCTCCTCGGTGTATGCTAAAGTACTGATAAAGGTAACCTAGTTATCTTCGATTCTGGGGAATGCTTGATTGTAAGCAAATATATTCTCTCGTCAGACAATGTGAAATTAAAAGCCTTATTTAGGGCCCCTAGAGAAGGTATTTGTTATACTCTTAATCTTTCTAGAAATGGTCTTGTTTCTGAAAAATGTTTTATTGGTAACTTGAATGAAAGTTGGCTATGGCACAAGCAATTAGCTCATGTGGTTTACCAAAACTTCGTTTTAAAAATGACATGATTTGTGATACTTGTCAAAAAGGTAAACAAACCAAATCATCTTTCAAATCTAAAAATGAATTTTCAACTAATAGACATCTTCAACTACTCCATATGGATCTAGTTGGACCGGCTAGAGTAAAAAGCCTTGGTGGCAATCTTTATACTTTGGTCATAGTTGATGATTTCTCTAGATTTGCTTGGACTATATTCTTATCTTCTAAAGATGAAACATTTGATCAGTTTGTTATTTTTGCTAAGAAGGTCCAAAATGAGAAAGGTGTGTCTATTTCAGGAATTAGAATTGATCATGGTGGAGAATTCGAAAACCATGCCTTTAGTGAGTTTTGTGATAATATGGGCATTGATCATAACTTCTCAGCCCCGAGGACTCCTCAACAAAATGGTGTTGTGGAGAGAAAGAATCGAGTCCTCACCAAGATGGCAAGAGCTATGATCAATGAGAACTCTACCTCCCAAGTGTTTTGGGTTAATGCTATGAGTACCGCTTGCTACATCTCGAATCGGGCATATCTCCGGAAGAAGTTGAGCAAAACTCCCTATGAGTTGTACAAGGGAAGAAAGCCAAATTTAGCTCATCTGCATGTTTTCAGCTATAAGCGCTTCATCCATAATAATGGTAAGGACAATATGGGAAAGTTTGATCCCAAGGCGGATGAAGGTATATTTTTGGGTTATTTAAATAGGAGTAAAGCTTATAGAGTCTTTAATACTCGACTCGTATAGTTGAAAAGTCAATACATGTTGTTTTCTGTGAATCCAAAACTGATAAATCCTTGGATGATGATGAGGAAAATGTTTTCAAAAATCAATTCTTTTCGAAAACTACTCCTGCCTCTATTGAAAATCCTGAAAATGTTTTCGAGGTTGATCCTCAAAATACTCTTGAAAACCCCAATCAAGGTGTAAGGACCAGAGATAGTACTTTGAATGAAGTGACATTTTCTGCCTTTATATCAGAGATTGAACCCTCTAAGATTGATGAAGCTCTTTCAGACAATGATTGGGTGATAGCAATGCAAGAGGAGTTACATCAATTTGATACAAATCAAGTTTCAAACAATGATTGTGAACTTGACCAAACTCGAGTTTGGGCTTGGCAGAGAGTCTAAATGTTTTTCATCCTAAGCAAACTCCAGTTTGTTATGACAAACTCCAGTTTACACTTGGCCAAGTATTTTCTAAGTTTTCCAAAGTTTTGAGAAAACTCGAGTTTGGATTTGTAAACTCGAGTTTGTGCTTGACATGGAGTTATCATGTTTTACCCACTTTGAGAAAACTCCAGTTTTCACTTGGCAAAGATTTTCAAAGGTTTTCAATTTTAAAAGGAAACTCGAGTTTGGTTTAATTAACTTGAGTTTGTGCCTTACTGAGAGCTTTACTATTTTTAGTATTTTTGAAAACTCCAGTTAAGATTGGAAACTCCAGTTTTGAGCTTTTGGACTTAAACATGTTTTCACTATAAAAGTCCAAAACACGAGTTAGTCATTAACAAACTCAAGTTTGCTCAATGTTTCAAAATGTGCTTCAAAACTCAACTTGTGACATTCTTTCTCGGAAGAAGGAAACTTCGAGTTAGGATTTGGAAACTCGAGTTTGTGTTAGTTCTCAATGTGTTTTGATGATTAATAACAATTGTAAACATGAGACAATGTTTTTATCAAAGATTGGTAAAGCATGTTGATTTCAATTCAAAAACATTACATCGGCTCCAAACTCGAGCTTGGGTCTCCAAACTCGAGCTTGCCCTTACCGAAAGTAAACCAAGCTATTTTGCATTTTCTAAACTTGAGCTTGGTCCATAAACTTGAGCTTGAAGGTTTTCAAAGTTTACTCATATACCGAGTAAGCTCGAGCTTGCACACTGTAAGCTTGAGCTTACGAAGGTTTGAGGATTTTATCAAGTTACTCAAATTGCAAACTGAAGCTTATTAGTTTTAAGCTCAAGCTTGCCTCTTCCAGAGACTATTCTCACTAAGTTTACAAATATGTAAACTCGAGCTTGCAATTACAAGCTCGAGCTTACCTCTGGCAGAGTCCTTTAAACTTGAGCTTATCATTTTACTGTAGAGTTTGTGAGTTTACAAAAGTTGTAAACTCGAGCTTGGCATACCAAGCTCGAGCTTGCACCAGGCAGAAAGTTTTCCAGTTTTCCTTTCAAAAAGTAAACTCAAGTTTGGAGTTGTAAACTCAAGCTTGCGTCCGACGAAACTTTTCAAAGATGTTAACATTTGTGACAAACTCGAGCTTGCCCTTGCAAGCTCAAGCTTGGGTCGACAGAGCAATGTCATATTTTGAGCTTAGCAAACTCAAGTTTACACCTCTAAGCTCAAGCTTGCATTTTGTGAACTAAAAATGTTTTTGACATGAATAGTGCCAAACTCGAGCTTACTCACTAATAAGCTCAAGCTTGCGTTTTTCCATTTTGGCTCTCAAAATGATTTCAAACATGTTTCCCCGACAAATGCTAAACTCGAGCTTACTCACTTACAAGCTCGAGCTTGAGACTTTTAGAGGCAAAACTCAAGTTTAAATGAAGACCAAACTCGAGCTTGGTACAGTAAACTCGAGCTTGGAACTTCGACGGAAGAACGCATCGGGGTGTATTTTGTTCAGTTTGATTTATGCTTTAGCTTGATTCTCGCGAATTGGTTGTATATGATTTATATGATTCATATCAATATTTCCTAACCAAATTTAACCGGTTTGCTTATGAGATTTCAAGAGATCTAGGTTTGTTTTAAAGAAGACTTTAAGACAACAACTTGTGCAACTTGCAATATAATATTGTATCTCTCATCCAAAGCAATGGTTTACAACCCGGAAAGTAGGACAACCATTCTCCAAGAAAGAAAGCTAGCCTTCAAACATTTGGACAACATTATACAACCGCCTCCACTAAACATAACAGACATGGGAACACATTCTTGAGGAGCCAAATTTCAAATATTCAAATCTGCAACAACCATATTCAAACAGATTTGTTCACAACAACTAGATTCATGGAGACACACTCACACATGACTATATTTTTGAATTAGATCAAGTCTCAACGGATCTACAACGTTCACAAGCTTCAATCCAAAGTATAAATACATGAAGATTTGAAGTCCGAAACAGAGAAGACATACACAAAAACGCATACAAAGATCTCGTCTTTTCTTTCGCTTATATTTCTCATTTGTATCTTTGATACATTGTGCTTCAATGCTTATCTTTATTCACTCTTTGAGAGAGTTCATTTCGTAAATCATTCTTTGTAAGAATCTCAAAGTTGTGGGACTTTGAGGTTGGGTTATCGAGTTACAACTTGTAAGGGGGAGTGTATCCTAGAGAGAGGATAACTTTCGAGTACGAGTGTGTATCGATTTGAGTGATAGTAGAAAAACCCGAGAGTCCGGGGATTTGGACGTAGGTCAAGAATTAAGACCGAACCAGTATAAATCTTCTGTGTCAAGCTCTTCTTCTCTAACTCCATTTACCTTGGTTAAGCATCTGTTGTGTGGGTGATCTAAATACTTGAAGAATTTTTAAAATCCCCAATTCACCCCCCCTCTTGGTGATTTCCTTCACTTTCAGTTTGGCCTTCTACAAACTCCAGTTTGTAAGAACAAACTCGAGTTTGTGTCGCTGGGTTTGAAAATCAAATATCACGAATTTGTGAAATCTTCATGTTTGATCTTAATACTTCTTATCATCACTCATTAATATTCCTAACTATGTTTAATCAGTTTGTTAGTGAGTTTGGATGATTTAGAGGATGTTAAATGAAGATTTGAACAAAAGCAAAAAGTGACGTCAGCACATTAAATGCAATGTCCAGAAAACTTGCATCCTCTTGGACAATCATTCTGCACACGTTGCAAAGGGATTAATGTTTCTTTTTCCTCATTAAGTAGTTGCTCTTCCAACGGATTAATATTCAAGAAGTCAACCATAAACTTTTGTGCAACAGGATTAACCATAGAGTAGAGATAGAAGAAGACCAAAGCTCAAGCTAATCCTTCTCTAATGAAGGCAACGGTCATATTAAAGATTACAATGGTCATTTAATGCTCTCTTCATATAAATAGAGCTGCATTCAATTCTTCTCAACAACCAATTTGCAGAAAATGAAAATCATTCAAGTTTCCAACTACTCTGAGTTTTCTATTGTAAAGTATCTTTTGATACATTTGTACTTAAGTGATTATCATTATCCACTCTTAGAGAGAGTATCATTTATTGATATCATTCATTGTAAGAATCTCAAGTTGTAGGACTTGGAGATTGAGCTATTTGATTACAACTTGTAAGGGGGACTAAGTTCGAGTGAGAGAATTACTCTGAGAGTTATAGAATGTGTAATCATTTGAATTAGTGAAATCCCAGAGTGTCTGGGGACTGGACGTAGGTCAAGAGGTTGGACCGAACCAGTATAAATTCTTTGTGTCTTGCTCTTTCTCCCACTACTATGTTATACTCTGTTTTAATACTTAAAAATAGAGTTCTTAGAAAAGAATTTTTAAAATCCCCAATTCACCACCCTCTTGGTGATTTGCTCCACTTTCATGCTTCTTAACTTGTTTTGGTCTTTATAAATTTTTATATTTTATTAAACCGTATAACTTGCTAATGATAGTTGATATGATGATTTGCTTTTATGGTAATAATGAATATAAACCTTACTTGGTGTCATATTAAATTTTTTTTTGGTGATGAAATATGCTTTTCTATTTCAGCTCTCCTATTGTCATATTAAATTATCTTTATTTTTGTTAAGTTTGATTTAATTTTTAAAAAAACAAATGAGCATGACACAAGCTTTTTATCTTTAAAGGAGGCATTTGTATGTGCCGAAATTGACAATAAAAAACCCCCAAAATCATGAACCTTGATATTGATTATTTTAATGTAATGCTTGAACTTTAAGCTTTAAAAATTAGAAATTTATTAATGGAATGCATTGATAACTATGTATAATTATGACCTTTTTTATTTAAAAAAGAGGTCAACATCTAAACGGGTTTCTTCATAACCCATTTAACCCGTCTATATATGTTCCAGCCTATTTAAGTTGGGCTTAACGGGTTGAGCATGAGTATGAGCTAACCCATATACCCGTGTATCAATAAATAGGTGGGCTTAGGGCATGAGCTGTCTAACCCGCTCATTACTTAGCCCTAGAAGCCGAATTGACTTGAACAGTTTGAGGAGTGAAATTCTTTGGTAAAGCCAACATTTCATACCATGCAATGTTGCTTACAATGTGAGATCCATGAAGAAGGTTGATAAATCATTTGTGCACTACTACAAAAAAACCCAAAAAACGTCCTAAATAAGACCCAATTAACGTCCCTTTTCAAAGGGACGTCTTGAGGGGAGTAGTAGAAAATTTCACTTTTGGCGTCCTAAATAAATTTCAGGACGCCTTATGTAAGGCATCCTGAATATACTTTGTTTTTTTAAAAAAAAAAAACCCCAAACCTCAGGTTCGGGGAGCTAATGAGCGAAGCCACCAAAGAGCAGTGTCTCGTCTCAGCAAGCAACGATTTGGGCGAACGAAGATCAGTATCTCGGCGCTCTCCACGACGGCGCAAACCTTGCTCTAGACCGATAGTTCTCTAAGAACCAACCCAAAAAAACAAAAACAAAAGAACATGCTAAAGGATCGGAGGCTCCAGAAGAAGGTAACAAAAGCAAACCCAGACAAATATAAGAAGCCAGAGAACAAACCCAGAAAAATCACAAATAGAAAACAATAAAGAGAACAAACCCAGAAAACCAGATCTGCAATGAAAGAGGAGCAGAGAGGAAACTCAGATCTACAATGAAGGTGGTTTCCGGCATCGCTAGGTCTCAAATCTTGGCGGCGAATGAGCAATACGGTGGGAGAGCGACGCGGGAAGCGGCAAGCGGCGCAGGCAACGGACGAGTGGCGATAGGTGAGCGGCGTGGGAGACTGGCCAGTGGCGGTCGACTTTGAGAAAGACGGAGAAGAAGATTAGATCGAATTTTTTTTTGCTCGAAGATTAGATCGACTTTGAGAAAGACGTTTTGGTGAGTGGGTGTGACGTATGGGTGAGTGGGTGAGAGAAATTAAAGTTTGGATGAGTGGGAGAGAAATGAAATAGACAATTTTGGCGTCCTGAATACCTATTCAGGACGCCTTAATTCCTAAAAAGAGACAATTTTGGCGTCGTGAATAACTATTCAGGACGCCTTAATTCTTGAAATTTCTCTTGGGCGCCAACAAAATTCCTAAAAGGCGCCAAATAATTAATTTTGGCGTCCTAAAATCATATTTAGGACGGCTTAATTCCTGAAATTTCTCTTGAGCGCCAAAAAAATTCTTAAATCGCGCCAAATAATTACCCTTTTGGCATCTTAAATATTTTTTTTTTGATTTCTTTGATTTGATTTGATTTGATTAGTATTATTTTCAATTTCTTTGATTTGATTAATATTATTTTCGATTTCTTTGATTTGATTAGTATTATTTTCGATTTCTTTGATTTGATTAGTAAAAGTTTCGATTTATTTGATTTGATTTGATTATTTTCAATTTCTTTGATTTGTTTAGTAAACGTTTCAATTTCTTTGATTTGATTAGTATTATTTTCGATTTCTTTGATTTGATTAGTAAAAGTTTCGATTTTGTTGATTTGATTTGATTATTTTTTATTTCTTTGATTTAAGTAAAATTTTCTTTTGGAGTCCTAAATTATTATTTAGGACGCCTAAAATCTCAAGGCGCCAAAATATTTCAAAAAATGCGCCAAATTGCGCTAAATAATTAGTTTTAGGCGTCCTGATTTTTATTTTAGGATGTTTAAAATTTTATTTTAGGCGTCCTGATTATTTTTAAGGATCCCTAAATTCTTGAAATTTATCCTGAGCGCCAAAAACATTCTTAAATGGCACCAAATAATTAATTTTGGCGTCCTAAAATCATATTTAGGACGCCTTAATTCCTGAAATTTCTAATTTAGGCATCCTGCTTATTTTTAAGGACGCCTAAAATCTACTTTTGACAAAAAAACAAATCCTAAATTGTGCCAAATATTACATTTTAGGCGTCCTAAAATATATTTAGGACGTAAAAAAAAATTTAGACGTCCTAAATTAATATTTGGGTTGTCTAAAGTCTCAAAATCAAGCAATTTACAACATTAATCAATTTTCAAGAATTTTCCTGTGCCAAAAAAAATCCTAAATGGTGCCAAATATTACATTTTAGGCGTCCTAAAATATATTTAGGACGTCAAAAAAAAATTTAGGCGTCCTAAATTAATATTTGGGTTGTCTAAAGTCTCAAAGTCAAGTAAATAATTACGACAATCGCCACGATCTTTTTTTTTTTTTACTTTTTTTTTTTTTAAAATGGGACGTCTTTTAGAGTAGTAATATCTATATTTTATAGTAAGTGATGGACACAAGTATCTGTTAGCTTTTTACTCAAGTACCTTTGCCATCTAAGGGAAAAAAAAAACTTTGCCATTGATATTGTGCACTTAGTAGGACCAATTGCAAAAGCCCCAACTAGGATGGCTCTATATATATGAGATAATATAGTTTAAGAAATGGATAGAGGAGTTACTAAGGAGTCATCAGGCCTAATGTTTCCTTGTGGGAAGCTCCAAAATTGTTTATTAAGAAAGAAAGTCAAGGGGAAGTTATACAAACTTGTGATGATGGTGTATATAGTAGGCTTTAATGTTATTTTGTCTATGCATCGCATGGATTTATAACTAAATCTGGATCCTTGTTTTATTCCGTCACTGGCTCCAATATTGCTTGTGACTTCTTTGATCCCCAAAGGACATGTGTGCTCAAGGACTGTCACCGATCATTCGATGATTAAATTTAGTAGACTTCGTTCTGGTCAAAATTTCGTTTTAAATATACTATTTGATTCATTCACATTCAATGTATTAGAAAATAGCCTAATACACCTTTGGTGGATTAGATCCAAGTCAAATAGCATTGAAGGTTAAACGATCGCATTGTAGAGGTGCCCCCAGATTTCTTACATGGTGTCAGATAAGCCATGTTTTTTTTCATGAGGCTGTATATTTTAGATATTCCATGTGTGTTTGTATCTCTACTTCAATCCCATAGTATATATCCAACTTGCTTCTCTATTTTGTCTTTCCGTTAATATGCTTCTGGGTAAATATATGTGTGTGTTTTATAGTCTATCTATGATTGCACAGTAGTGATTTGTTTCTTATATAGTAAGTCTATGTTTTAGTTTTATATATATGTAATATGAATTTTTGGGTTTGGGCTTTAGGAAACCAAAGATTTAGACCTTAAAAATAGTCCAATTGCATAGGGCTAAAAAAAAAACAGAAAACGGCACCAAAAATACGAGAAACAGACGTCAAAAAGTAGATATATACATAGGAAAAAAGTTTCCAAGTCAACGGTCCTCACCCTTCAATCCGGCCAGACTAAAGGTTGAAGACAACTAGAACAACATCATTTTGAATTAATTTTATTGGGGTTTTTTTTTTTGGCCAAGAATTTTATTGTGTTAACACCATAAAAAAAGTATTTATATTATGGCTTTTATATGCTTTTTGATAAGTGAGAGTTTTTAGGGTAGGAGGCTTCTAAAAGTTAGTCATATATATCTTAAAAGTACTTGTACGAAAAACTTGACGAAATGTCGTAATATGGCTAGCATTTATGTGATAATCATGAATTTAATTAGTAGTATTACTACCTCTAGTCCTAAATATATGACATAGTTTGTAGTGCAATTGAACTATAAAATATATCATATATTTAAGACCGGAGGAGTATTATTTGAAGGGGCACAGAGTGCTGTCAAGACTTCCGAACATGTAAATACATATATGGCTTTATTGCAAATGAAGTGAAACCTTTTTTTAAAAAAAAAAATGAAAATCTAAATATCATATCTCAAAAAAGAGAAATACTTAAGAGACTAAGAAAACCATCCTTCATCACCCTCAGCCTTCATCTAAGAGAAACTTGAAGGGGTGTTTCGTTAAGTTTTTCAATAACTACTACTTCTTTGATCCTAAATATGTAATACCTAAGTATATACATTCTTATTTCCCACTTTATGACTTTAATGTAAGACATAAGTTTATATATATATATATATATATATATATATATATATATATATATATATATATATACACATATATATATATAAAGCCTGCATGCATGTCTTGATTATTTAACACAAGGCTAAGTATATAAATTTTTATTTCCACTTTACAATTTAAAATCCACTTGTTCTAATCATTGAATTAATCAAAAACAAAAAACAAAAAAATAGAAAGAATAAACAAAAGAAAACCAGGAATGCTGAATATATAAAGGCTCCTCCTGATTTAATTAATTAAACTCTATTAATTAAAATCTAATTAAGGAATCTGGATGTTGCCCTGAGGACTCATCTCCGGATGCACCTGGCCAGAGTTGTATGTAGGATTCAACTTCATACGCAACCGATACACTTGAAATTCTAATATGGCAGCGACACTATGATGGCCATGTAAGCTCTCTTTGGAATGGAGAAGCCACCACTAGCCATGGCAAAAAAACATGGCCAAATAACCGCAAGTTGGGTGAAATAAGTTCCAGTAAAATATTTTCCTTTGGTCTTCTTCCTTAGGCCTAAAGAATGAAGCAACCAAGATTTGAATAGTACATAAGCCGAATACATAGATTCCCAAGGGGTCATAATCAAGAAATTGGCCTATTCCCATGTGGAAGCCCACACCATAACCACCTGTTCCTATGAGATAACCTACTATCAGGCAGATCCAGTGCAAATGAAACCAAGGAGATTTTGTAGCTTCAAATGCCTTCATATAACGGCCGATCATTATTCCTGTTGGCATCAGAATTCCCCATCCGATACAACTCAAGATTCCGCTGACCTAAAATAAATAAATAAATAATCAAAAGTGTTAATTATTCTTAGAAAATTCTAAATGAAATTGTGTTTTATCATCATCATCATCATCGATAGAAGCGTCGAAACAATTCATTAGAGTATCTTTAGTCATATTTATTCATATAAACTGTTATCATTCAATATTTACTCAGGGCGGGGGAAATTTTTATGAGTATTGGGATTTTAAAAATTGGAGGACTGGGGGTATAAGATTTTAATAGGGAGAAGATGTCAGATAAAAAATAAATAAAAATTAATTAAAATCTTTTAATACCAGGCACTTATTTTTAAAAAAATTCAACTTAAAAAATTTCCCTTCCCTCCCCTCATTATATTTAAGAAAAAATCTCTAGAATATTTATTATACATGGGAGTGAACAAACTTACTTTTTGGAGTAAACGGATCTTCCGGTTATCTTCCACGCGATAATAGGAAGCTTCCAGGAAATCAAGGTAACCAAAAGATTTGAGATTATCACCAGACGTAAGATGAAGTTGGAGAGTATCTTGGAAAACAAAGCCCTGTTGCCAGACATGATTCACCGTAGTGGAATTCCCAGGAAGCTGAAACTTGGCATATATGATCATTGTACCATCCTCAAAACTCGCAGAAACGACATTAACGTCAAAGCTAAGGTCTCCATTCTCCAACCTCGTGTCATATGAGGTTATGGGAGAGGTAGAAGCCGCCATTGTCCCATCAGATTTCTTAAAAGCCACGAAAGATTGAGAACCTACTACCATGCCTGTGGAATTAGGGTTAATAGCCCAAGCGATCCACTGATTGTCTTCGAGATTATGCTTCTTGAAAGCCAAATCAATGGTGTTTGAAGAAAGATGATAGTTCCAATGGATAGAAGAGTCCAAGCAAGTCATGACAGGCTAAAAAAATTTCTGTATTAGGAAATTTGTACGAACGAGAAGTTTGGGAATGTAGTGGGAAAGAAGATAAAGTACAGAGCAAAGAAGATAGAGTACAGAATGAAGATGAAATCATCGAAGAAATAAGGCCGGGGAGAATAATCCATCGAGCTTTTACAAGATATGATGCACTTCAGATAATTTATGGGAAAGGGAACGAATTCATCTAGACTTCTGTGAAGCATTGCGCCATTTTATATGGGTGAGAAAAATATCTCTTAGTTGATAAAATAGAATAGAAATCATTTATAAACATATAGAAGTATTAGTAAATCCGTAATGAAATTAATTGAATAATAAATAATATGTGAAAGATAATATTGGAGAATGACATTATAAATTTTCATGTAAAATAGTAAAATAGCCCAGTTAAAACATACTAACAGATTGTTTATATTGTATTTTTTAAATTCATAATAATTATTGTTATATTTTAAAAATCAAATTGTAAAAACAAAACAAATATATATGATATTGTCACAAATTTTTTATGTGACATTGATAGTGACCAAAATTGGTAGTGACAATATTCTATCTCATGATATATAGCCAAATATACAAATGCTCAAAATGTATTAAGTTTATCGCTATAAGATTTTTGTTTTGATATTAATTTGAAAAATATATAATTATATTATATTTTTTTTATAAATTTATTATTTAAAAGTAAAAGAAAATTTAGACATGTAATTATTTAATTTAAATATTATTTGATATTTTATAGCTATATTAAAATAAATAATATAAACTCTTCTATAAATACAAATAAAAAATGGAAAATTGCACTAACAAGTTGTTGATTGAACCCAGAAGGCCTCACCTCACCAAGTAAGAAAAAGAACATAAGTTTGAATTCTAAGAAGTACACTTGTTGGGAGATGTGAGAACCCTTTGCCTTCTATGCCTTAAGGGGGAAACCCTTGATCAAATCTGTATAAGCACATATGAACATATAGCACAATCTTTATAGCAGAAATTCACACCATTAGGCACACTCAATGAAACAACAGCATAAATTATAAAGGCATCATACAAATAACAATTTTTCTTCAGCAAGATACCGTCTATGTCCAAAAACTCTAAACCAATCAGTTTCACACCAAAATATAAAATTTTCATATTGTCCAGCTAAAATGGATGGACAAAGTTGTTATTGACAACTATATGAGCATCATTAACAACAATTGAGCATGTATTGACCATATAGTATTGCTCTAAAAGTTGTTAATGTTACTCATTTAGTTGCCAATACCAACTTTTTCCATATGGTGATAAAAAAGAGGGGGAAAATTGTACTTTTATGTTTGGAATTAATAGCACTCAAATTGTTTGAGATTTTATTACAATTTGATGATTTCAAGAGACTTAATTGCCATTAAATCTGATAATTGGGACTTGGTTGCAATTTTCTCAATAAAAAATCTTACTTGATGTTTCATTAAAATAAATTCCGCTCCAACCTTAATAATAACTAAACTTATAAGATGATAATATTAATAATCTTTTAAAGAAAATTAATATAAAAAATAATTGTATCAACTTGTAACACAAGATATAAACCCAAAATAAACAAATAGATTTTATAAGATAAAAATTTTGAATTTGAATGATGAAACAAATGAAATTCAAATCAAAAACGATTCAAAATAATTTATTCATAACGCAGAACATAGAATAATTAGATTTTACTATAGTCTCCTCAAATCAATTGATTTTGTTCCTTTCAAGTTTCAATCTTTGCCTGATGGGCTTGATGGGTTCAACGAAGAGGGCTGAGATGAACATACAACTTCCGTGGTTTCTGAAGATTGACAAAAGCTTAATCGAAAGGTAATATTTGCAAATTCTACTGAAGAGACAAAGTTTCAACCTTTTAATGTTGTCAGGTCAGAAAAGCCTTTTAAAGATGTGGTCATCACCCATCAAAGACGTTAGACGAGGCAAGAGAACATACGTGTTCCGATTTTTGTTTTTTGCTTTTATTTATTTATTTATTTTTTAAGATTTGAAAGCAAAGGTTTGGATTCAAAGATGGGTTAAGGTATAAATTGACCCCGGAAATTTTCATTCTGGATGTTACCTTAAAAGGTTTTTTGGCTTCAAAGTTACCTGGAAGTGTTAAAAATGTACAATGATGCCCTTTATGGTTAAAAATTTAATGGTCAATGTAAGTTTTTTAAACGCTAGTTTTTTTAATGATATAGGGTAACATTAATATCTTTTGAAATTTCTGGATAACATTGAACCAAAAAAATAATAAAATTCTAAAGTAACATTGCTCATCTCAAAAACTTCAAGGCAAATTTACTCTTTAGCCTTTCAAAGAATGAAACAATCCGCCAGACTTTTCCAGGAATGGCGATGGGCGAATGATTTTTTTTTTTTATTTATTTTTTCATAAAAAGGATATTATAGTTTTTTTTAATAATATATGACCAATTATAAAATAAAATCAATTCAAGTGTTCGGTCTAAATATTAGTACTACATACCAACAGTAATTTTAAATCTTCATTCTCACTCCCCCTCTCCCAATCCTACAATCCTACGTACCAAACAAATGGGGCGGACCAAACAAATTAGAGAATATAACCCAAATTTTTAGGAAATTATACTTTAGTCTTATAAAATTTTAATTGTTTTACTTTAGTTCTCATTAAAAGGGAGGGACTAAAATAAAAATATTGAAATGTTTATAAGGCTGAAATATAATTTCATAAAAATCTGAGTTCTATCCTATAATTTTCGCCCCTCCTAATTTCAATCCCTAATTCCGCCTTGAAACAATACCTTAATTTCCTGTTGCACTTCACCTTCTATGCAACAGCCACTCACATATTCCTCTTCTCTTCTCTTACTATGCAACATTGAATCAAACACTCTCAAAAGCCGAAGGTAACCCTCCCATAGTCCCATCAGAGACACCATTTCCTGCGACAACTTTTAAAGATTTTTTGGTCTCTTCTCAGTGCATGGTAGCAAACTAGAGTACGACAGTATGACCAGCAAATTGATTTGTTCCTCCTGCTCTGCCAAGCGACGACGTCAACCCTTTGGAACAATTCACGGTCTCTTCCTCTCACTCTCTTGTACTCCCTCCATCCCTATATATAGATTTTAATCGAATTGCGGTGTTACAAAAAATTAAAATTAGTTAAAAATAATAAATATAATGTAAAAGAATATACTCATTTGGTCCTAAATATAAGTCACTTCGAGCAAGTTTCACATAGAATAAGAAAAATCTTAAACTTCATTAGCTCTTCTTTAAAATACAAAAACTTTCCAATTTTTTCCTATTTAATATAGGGATAGGATATTGTCACTACCAATTTTATGTCCTTTGTTAGTCACTACCACTTTTTCATCGTTAGATCGAATCTCGATAGGAGAGAGAAATGATAAAGGTAGATGAGATTCGATCTAACGGAGAAAAAGTGGTAGTGACTTGGTAGTGAGATAAAATTGGTAGTGACAATATCTTATCTCATTAATATATATTATACTACCTTCAGTCTTAATTATAAGACCTAGTTGACTTTTTTTGGAGAGATTAGGGAAGCTAAATAAGTTATTTAATCATTTCATATGTTGTGTTTTCTTAGATTATATATTAGTTTATTAGTCAAATTATTTAGTTTGAAGAAAAAAATAAAAATAAAAAATATTCTAAGCTAATTTAATTAGCTTTCTTAATCTCTCAAAAAAAGTCAACTAGGTTTTATAATTAGGACAGAAGGGAGTACCCCATAAGAATAAAACCAATATAATAATAAATTAAACGTAAAATTGTACCACTTTGGTCCTATTTATAAGTCTCTTTTAACTAAATCACATATATCAATGAGAGGTAGTTAGCTCAATGATTATAGGGTAAATTTTAAAATTTCCCTCATTTATGAATTAGTATCTTTCAACTCTTTCTTCTCTGTATATTTTTATTGGTATAATTATTATGGGCAAAATTATTACAATTTCATTTATTACCTGAAAGTTGACTTATAAATAGGACAATTTTTTTTGGTCAAAATGTACTTATAAATAGGATCAGAGTGATATATTTGTATGAAAAAATTCTTTCACTCCCTCATAAATAGGGAATAAAATTATTAAATAAATAATAAGTAAAAAAGTAGTGTGAAAAGGGTTAGGGCTATTTCAAAAATAATATCTAGATATTAAGTAATTAAATAATAATATATTAGGTAGAAAGACTGTTGGCTAAATGAGAACCGATAGAAATTAAATCCTACCTCAAAATATAGGAATCAAGTCTATAACATCTGGACTTAATATAAACAAGTGAAATTTTATCCCGGAGTGAGCTATCTCCGAAGTCATTTCTGACACCAACTGAGTCATTAAGATACAGGATGAATAAGAAATAGGGCAGATAGTACAAATGAGAACCTATAGAAAAAGAAATAGTTGTGACAAACCTGGGATTAGGTTTCTTAGGTCTGGACATATTATAAACCAGTGAATTTTTGTCTAGAAAGTGGTGCTATCGAAGTTATTTCCGTAACCGGCGTTTATCCGAAAATCTTGCAATGGAGACTACGGAATACGTAACGGGGTCAAAAATTTAGTTAACCCAAGTAGTTTTGAAGAGAAAGAATAAAACTTCGGTGCCTTGCTACCAGATTTTTGAGTTTCTTCCAGTTACGCGATTAGAAGAGAACCCCGGGAACTTTATCAGTCTAGGCTCATAAAGCAAGAGGTGTGACATCATGCATGACATCACTTCTTTGACTTTTGAGGAGAGGGAGGTCGGCACACACAAGGGGATGGCTAGGATTGATTCTTTCCAAAACCCTAGATCCGACGGCCGAAAACTGATCTGAAAAAGTGTGAATAGTGCACACAATTTGCTTATAAATAGCACACTACCTCTCTTCATATTTTCACACCAAAATTCAGAATAGAGAGAAGTATTAGAGAGAAGGAGGAGTCCGGAGAAAGTGTAGCAAAGCCCTGGGTAAGTTCTTCGGTCCCTAGTCTTAAGCTTCGGTAGTTCTTTCATTAGATATAGTAGAAATGCTAGATTTATCTTTAAATTTCCCAGATAGTCTAGATATCATGTTTAGGGGTAAATATGGTATTTATTTTGAAAATATATTGGGAAAAGAGATATATAAAAATTCTGGAGAAATAGGGTTAAAGTAGCGAAGCTCTGGCGAAATTACGCCGATTAGGGGAGTAAGGGGCAAAATGGTAATTTGTACCTAAAATGCCTATTATGCTGCTAGATATTGATAAAAACTATCCTTATAGGATATTTGAGATAATTGAACCATTGTCGAGCATTTGTTGTACCGTCGTCGTACCTGCATTGTTTCACCCGCCGTCAAAATTTCGTTTTTAAAGTAAGAGTTCCGTTATACCGCCGACGAAGGTACGGACGCGTATTGTAACCTTAACTCTTATGCTTGTTGTATGCTATATGTGATTTTGTTTTCCTATCCGAGATTCGCTTTGTTGAAAATGTTGAAATCATGAATAAACACGGGTTATGGTCTTGATAACACCGTTTAGAGTTTTCCTAGCGCTATGGACACGACTGTACATCGTGGCACCGGAGAGTGTGCAGACTGGGGTAACATACATACTGCAGGGGCTGTGTAATGTTATTGCCTGATATGATTGAAATGCGATATTTTGTGAAATGTTGTGAATATCTGCCATGCATATATCGTTTACATAAGCATGAGGTTAGTTACCCGAGGTCCGATGGGCATTGGACCTCGGTCTTAATTAATAGACAGGGGAAGAATCATGAACCGGAGAAGGCACCGGTAGATGGAGCCGTAAAAGGACGCCGATAGACGGAGCCGCGAGAAGGCACCAGGTCAAAGTAAACACCGAAAGAAAGATAATGAACCTACCTTACAAAGATGAATCTAGTGAGGTTACTTCATATTATTTGGTGCTTAAACTAGAAAGGGTCGTCTATGTGGTTCGATCAATCGTCACCCTAGCACGGTGAGACTCCACTAGACCTACCCGCCCGGCCAAATGAAATGATTTAACCGAGTTAGGTTCTATGCTCCAAGACTACTCAAGGCTTGGAGGAAGAGGGTATAGTTACATAGAAGAAATGTAATTATTAAGTTTTGTATTCTTTGTATCACATGAACATTCCTTCGAGAAATTTTTAATATATCGGTATACGTCGGGCATCATCATATATCGAGTATTTTACATCGATTACTCATTGTTAAACTCGTTGTTCAAATTTTTAGTACATGCTCTCTTGTTTTTAAAAACGCTAAGTCAGAGCAGCACCCCAACTCGATGATTTTTTTAAAACCACGTGTCACCTAAGCACGATTTATGCTACGAAAATTGGGGTGTTACAAGGAATTGAATTTAGTAAATATACCAGGATATTAAATTTGGATCCATTAATAAATAAATATAAATCATTGATAACTATTTTCTAATTTATTTTTTATATTTCTAATTTGACTTTAATTTGTTTCAATTATATTTTTGCATTGTGATTAATTATAGGTTTTTGAGCTTGAGCGGAAGAATATTAATTTAAATTGATTTTTTTAAAAAAATTATTTATAAAATTCTTTTATTCTCTTAACGTTGCATACTTTTATATTTATATATATATATATATATATATATATATATATATATATATATATATATATATATATAAGTGTAGGCTAGGCCTATATATTAAATTAAAAGGTTGGGGGAATAAATTCTCATACAATCATGAAGAACTAAGGTCCTCAAAAACGAAGGACACACATCAAGAAATAAAGACTCTAAGAAACCTCTCTTTGCAAGTTGATCAGCCACCTGATTTTGAATCTTCAAATTCCATGTGAATTGCATGAATGCTCGGATCCTGAAGAAAACCAGACTTTGATAAAACGTTGCATGCTTTTGAAAACATATGAGTGAAAAAAAAAGGCATATACAAGTGTCCAAACCTATAGAGGACTTCATATAACCTAATTGTGGTATTAGATAGATATGAACTTCCTTGGACAATGCAACGCACGGGCACCAATACTTGTTTGTTTTTAAATAGCTGTTTTTTTTTTAAAAAAAATAAAATAAAAAAAATAGTAACTTATTTTTGAAAATAACAAAACCAAAACAATTTTTGAATGTTTTCTTGCATTTTTAATGCAATGATACTGGGCCCATGTAAGTTGGGCCAAGAGTGAGAGCCCACGAGATGTGATTAAAACAGTGTCATACCATAACACAATTTTGCTACAGTTTACGGCTGGGCATATCAAAACCCTCTTCGAACATACATTTGTTCCTTCAAAGTCCACAGCAACCAACAAGCAATACCAAACTACAAACTCCATTCCTTACGTGATTTTGCTAGATTCCAGCCAAACCAATCCTTCCCCTGCAAATTCACAAAATCAGATTTAATTCTTTCCACAGATTCCAAGCAACACTACAATCCCTTAACACATGCATTAGATAGAAAATAGATACTATTGTACCAAATATTGTTTTAATAGAAAATAGATACTAATTATTAACAAAAATTTACGTTAAATAAAAAATTTAATGATATATTAAATTATATATAGGGAAAATCCCAATTAAATAAAGTTAAAATGGAAAAATCCAAACTCAGGCCTATATTTTTAACAAACTCATAATCAGACCAAGAGGACTAATTAGGGATTTATGAATATTGTTAAATGACAAAATGCTCCTCTTTTGTTAAAAAGGAAAATAAATGTAAATTTAAACCTAATTTTAAATTTAATTGGTGCAACCAGATTTATTTATAAATTTCTATAATCCTATGTCCTCCCTTACCTTGATGCATTTAAACAGTTAAATCCTTTGGGCATGAGGTGCTTATCCTCCAAATTCCTATTTTCCCCACCTCTGATCCGCAGCACCTCTTGTAGGACCAGTTTTTTTGTTCTTTCATATATGTTACCGTCACTTTAATTTGATACTGGTTATTATTGCTCTTTTTTTATTGGCCTGAGTAACTCGTAGAGCGATGAGCTATGTTCTTTTTAATTATTAATGATAAATTTTACCAATGAAAATGAAATAAGTTCTCGGTTCCATACAAAGGAAGAATTTGTGGTGAAATTAGAATTAAAAAAGAACGAGAAGTTTGAGAGATAAGGGGCTTTAAGCGTTACTTAGGGCTATGAGAATTGCATTTAAATCTCATTAAAACTATAGCTTAATTAATCAAAATGGAATTTAGGTCAACAACTGCATTCAATTTTATTTTTTAACTACCTAGTGACATTATGATGATTTAACAATATTCATAAATCCCTTAGAAATTCATTAAAAGTATAGGCCTGATTTTAAATTTTGCTATTCCAACTGAATTTAATTGGGTTTTGCTCTTTTATACACACACATATACATAAACATATACATATATACACACACAAACATATATACATATAAAATATATACATATATACACACACAAACATATATACATATAAAATATATACATCTACACACGCACACAGAGATATTCATACACGCACAAATATATATTTTTGTAGACGCTGATTCCAATAACCTGTTTTTTCCCCCTTTGTAAAACATTGCATCGAATTATATAAAAAACTATCAAGACGTTATATGTACTAATACTTATTAAATCTAGTTACCCACGGTCACTTTTCCTTATGTGACTACACTTGCACAATGTTTGATACGTAGAAAAGTATTTTCTAGAAAGGAAATATGAAAAGCATCTATCTCATTAATTTCATTTCTAAGTGCATTTCACTTTTCATTTCTCTTATGACCATTCCATGTTAGGGTGGCTCTTCGAATTTCTCTTTGAAGTTGAACAAGTAATTGATTTAGACATGCCACTTGGGTGTGCATGGTTTGAGGGGAGGGGAGAGAAAAAAAAACGAGGGGAGGAGAAAATTGTACCAAAATTTAGTGTAGTGGGGCCCACAAAGTTTTCCTCTCCATTACATTTTTTCCCTCCCCTCTCCTACCCTTCCCTCCAACCACGCACACCCTTGAGATTTACCTCGATTGTTCCGCTTGTCTTGGATCCGACAAAAGAAATTAGCAATAATGATCTTGTTAAGTGCAGACATTCAATGTAGAAAGCCACTGAGTATTTGTGAGGGAGGATTTTAGAGGTAACAACTATGGATTATGATATATTTTTCATTTCTTTGTGGGGGACACATGGAGCATAGGTTAGTAAGATTGAATTACGTACCTGACAAAAGAAAAAAATTAAAACTTTGAATTACATTTTTTTTGTTGGGGGAGCTATGAATACGGGCTGATCCGACCTTTGACAGACTCGGGTTTAAATGGGTTGGGACTAAAAAACCCACCTACCTAAAATCTTGTTATCTTTGAAGCCCAATCCTCAAACATGAGGGCTTAGGGATTAAAATATAAAAAAATAAAACAAAATATTTCATGAAATGACCAATTCCAATTATATATATTAGTGAAACAAGTATCCAATTCTCAACATTGATATACTAATAAATTATTGTTCAAGATTTAAAAAGATCAAGATTATATAAACAAGACAAATCACACATAAAAAAGCTAAAGAAAAACAAAAATGAAAGACCTTTTCTTCGTCTCCTCCAAAAAAACAAAAGAGCATAATTATAACAAAAAAATAAAACCACGTGTCAAGCAATTCAAATGGGAAATCCCCCACAAAAAATAAAATAAAAAAAATCTCAAAGTCTCCTCTTCATAGTCAATTTTCCATCTTTTACTACATATATATAAAGGGGTTTAAACTTCTCATGTTGCATGAGAAGAAGAAGATTCCTACACACACATGAAATGGTGGGACCCACATATATATATAATGCTAATATATGTGAGTCCCACCATTTCATGTGTGTGTGACATGAGAATACATTTCTCCTACAACATGAGAAGTATTTTTCCCATATATAAAAGTCTCTAAATATTTTTCTTCCTCCTTCCAAGATTCTCCACTTTATGAACTAAAAAAATGTCAATAATAAATTGAGCCATCAGGAAAACGCCAATAATAAAAGAAATAAAACATTTGTGTTCCATTCTACATCAATGATTAATAAATCATGTTTCATTAAAAAAATATTATGGACTCAAATGGGTTGGCCCTTGACATATTTTGAGGGCTCTAGGGGGTTCAAGTAATTAATGTGGATTCTCGAAGGATCATATCCCTTCACTACAATAGAAAATGGCTTATTTCACGCTTCATAGTTGTTGGTTAAATACAAAAACATCAAAATGTGGTGGTAACCTATTTGACAATTATTAATTTGATTGTTAAACATTTACAAAGTACGGTTTGTAAAGTTTTATCCTAGGCTGACAGGGTGTGGATAATATAATTTTGGCTCAAGAAATATTCCACCCTTGAGAACCAAGAAGGGTTATATGGGAATTAAAATTGACTTTGACAAAGAATATGACCGAGTTAGGTGTGAAAATTCCCCATGTTCTTGATGTTTTGATGATAACAATTATAATGTAAATAATCTTTATGATTCAATGAAAATTTGGAGTTTCAGAGTTGCCTCGAGTCAAAGGAGTCAAAGTGTATTATCTTCAATTGCCTCGAGCCAAATTAATTTTAACTTGAAGTTAATTAGTTTGAAAAAGAATTGCCTCGAGTTGAATTCACTTTGCCTCGAGTTAATTGTTTTGATTCAAAAGATTTTTAGCTCGGCGCTATTGTTTTGCCTCGAGTCAGATTATAATTGCCTCAAGTCATTTTGACTCAAGGAAATAAATGCCTCCAGTCATTTTGACACAAGGCACTTTTTCTCTGAACTCAAGTTAATTTTCCTTTTCTCGACTTGCAATAAATTGCCTCAAGTCATTTTGACTCTAGGCACTTTTTCTCTTTCTCTGATATACTTTAACTTGCGATAAAACCATGCTTTGCCTCAAGTCATTTTTGCAAGTTAACTTTCTTTGTATCATTTCAAAATTGCCTCGAGTCATATTTGTTCCTACCTCTAGTCATTTTAACTCAAGGCAATTTATTTTAGGGTTAAGGTGCAAAAAAAGATTTGTGCTTTTGTCAAAAGAGCGCCCAGTAGCAAGTGCTTTTTTTGGGTGCAAAAGTGTACACGTGGTTACAAATTAGGTGCAAAAATATTGTTTGACCATTAAGTTTGACTTTTTTGCTGACTGGACGATGACGTGGCATTTCAAAGGTGCAAAAATAGACATGTGCTTTGTCAAAAATTCACATGTGCAAAAAAGCACTTGCTACTGGGCGCTGACCAAAGCACTTGCTTTACAGCAATTTGTTGTTAATCTGGGATTTAATCATCTGAAACTCATTAGCAAACTGATTTAAAACATTTAAGAATAGTAATGAGTAATGATTTGAAGAAATAAAATTATAAATAGTTGATTTATATTTTCCGGAGATGATGATTTTGAAAAATGGAAAGTTATGACTCTAGTTAAAAAGAATGCCTAGAGGCATATTGACTGAATGCATTTTAATTGACTCGAGGTAAGAGTAAATCGTTTGAATTTTCATGTTGTAAAGATGTTGCCTTGAGTCATATTGATGATGCCTAGAGTCATGTGCCTAGAGGCAATTATTATTGGACTTGAGGTAGAGTCGACTTTATCACGTGGTTGACAAGTTTGGCAAGTGTGACTAGAGTCAAGTTGCCTTGAGGCAAATAATAAATGACTTGAGGCATTCGAAATAGTGCACATGGTCTTGGTGGAGGTATGAATAAAGTGGCTTGAGTCAACTTTGAAGGTGGAGCTAAATCACCAAGAGAGGGGGGGGGGGATTGGGGATTTCAAAAACTTTTCGGCTTGCTCTGTTTTTGAACACTAAAAACAGAGATAAACAAAGTAGAGGGTAGAAAAGCAAGACACAAGGATTTATACTGGTTCGGTCCAACCTTTTGACCTACGTCCAGTCCCCAGACTCTCTGGGATTTTCACTATCTCAATTGATTACACACTTTGTACTCAAGTGTAATTCTCTCACTAGAACTTACTTCCCCTTACAAGTTGCAATCAATGAACCCAATCACCAAGTCCCCTGACTTGTGATTTTTTACAATAAATGATTTTTAACTAAGAAACTCTCTCTAAGAGTAGATAACAATAATCATTGAAGCACAGTTTATCAAAAGATCCTTTACAAGTGAAAAACTGAAAGTGGTTGAAGAACTTTGAATGCAATTCGTTTTCAGCAGATGTGTTAGTTGAGAAGACTTGAATACAGCTCTATTTATAACAAGAGATCATAAATGATCGTTGTAATCCTTCATATAACCATTGGAGACATTAACCAAGAATTAGGATATGTTTAGGTCTTCTTCTTTCACTAATTTTCTTTTAATCCAGCTGGGCAGAAGTTCAGAGTTGACTTCCGACAATGAATTCGTTGGAGAGAGGCAATTGGATGTAGAAACATTCTTTAATTCTTTGTTAAGCGTGTGCGTAAGGATTACCCAAAAGTATGCAACTTTCTGGGTTTAGCATTTAATGTTCTGACATGTTTTTTGCTTTTGCTTTAAACCTTCAATAAACATTCTCTAATTCATCTGAAACTCACTAACAAAGTGGTTAAACATAGCTGAAAATATCATAGAATAATAGTAGGAAGTATTAAGATCAAACAAGAAGGTTTCACAAATTCAAATTTCAAATCCAGTGATGAAAACTCAAGTTTTGTTTCTCAAAACTCTAGTTTTGGACTTTGATGTGTAAAATCGATTTAAGTCCAAAACATCAAAACTAAAGGTTTTCTTCCAAAACGGAGGTTTTCAAACCATTGAAAAACATTGGACTTTGGCTTGGCCAAAACTCGAGTTTTCTTATCAAAACTCGAGTTTTCATTTAAGTATGAAAACTTGAGGAAATCGCGCCAAGTCAAAACTCGGAGGTTTTGGAAAAGCGGCGCTTTTCAAAAAGCGAGAAAACATGAAGGCTTTCACTTTTCGAGAAAACTCGAGTTTTGAAATAAAAACTCGAGTTTTCACTTTACCGTGAAAACTTTGAGAAAACTTTGCCGACTCAAAACCGAAGGTTTTCATGAAAACGGCGGTTTTAAACCGGGTAAAATATGAATGCTTTCTCGCTAGGACAAAACTCGAGTTTTCAAACAAAACTCGAGCTTTCATTTAATCATGAAAACTTTGAGACAAACTGTGTTAAGTCAAAACTGGAGGTTCTCACCAAAAGCGGCGGTTTTCAAAACGTGTAAACCTTGAGAGTTTTACGCTAAGTCAAAACTCGAGTTTTGCATCAAAACTCGAGTTTTCACAAATCTTGGAAAACTCATGCAAAAACGAAAACCGGCGATTTTGTACCAAAACCGGAGTTTTTACAATCTTAAAACTTTGGAGACTTTCCGTATGACCAAAACTCGAGTTTTCGTTGAAAATTGGAGTTTTGTCTTTTACACAAAACATTTAAGATCAAAACTCGAGTTTTGTACCCAAAACTCGAGTTTTCCTTTGACAACAAGATTTTCAACTTTTTCAAAGAAAAACTTCATATTTAGTTTGCAATTGTTAGTAATCATCAAAACCCTTAGAGAACTAACAAAGTTGCCTTGAGGCAAGAAATAAATGATTTGAGGCAATTAACGTAAAAGACGTTAGTTTGGAAAAATAGAAGAAGATTTGCCTTGAGTCATATATTTATGCCTTGAGTCATATTAACTAGAGCCAAGTCACTAAATAACTTGAGGCATAAAGTGGTTTTTAGCATAATTACAAGTTTCTCATTAGATGATATTTCAAAACATATGCTGGAGTGAAAAGAAATGTCTTGAGGTAGGTTACTAATTGACTAGAGGCAAAATTAAATTTCAGCATAATTACGATTTTGCCATTAAAAGTGGAATTTTAGTATAATTACGATTTTGTCATTAAAAGTGGAATTTCAATATAATTACGATTTTGCCATTAGATCATATTTTGAAACATATACCTGGAGTGAAAAGAAATGCCTTGAGGCACTTATCAAGTGACTAGAGTCAAAACTTGACTTTAGCAAAAATAACGAGATTGCCATTAGTGAATTGATGCTAGAGTAAAACGAAAATACTCACATGCCTTGAGGCACTTAGATAAATGACTTGAGGTTTACTTAAGGCGCGAAAATGGATTTTTAAATATTCAAGCAAGATAACTCGAGGCACATATAATTTGACTAGAGACAAATTAAAAATTCAATTTTTTATCGAAAATTAAGATAAAATTACATTATAATTGTTATCATCAAAACATTAAAAACATGAGAACTAACAACAGGTACGCTGGTTGGGGTATACGAAGATCTGATGTCCCCGTATTATCAAAAACATCGCTGCAGGGCCTTAATTTCCACCCACTAGAGGTATACGAAGATCTGATGTCCCCGTATTTATTTGTTATTGCCATAGACAAGCTCGCCCATATGGTCCAATCAAAAGTTGACAATAAACAATGGCTACCCTTCTGAGTTAAGAAACATGGTACAACTATTTCTCACTTTACTAATGATTTCATTTTGTTCTTCGAAGCCTCGCTTTATGAAGTTAGGTTGATTAAGGATTGTTTAGATGATTTCTATGCCACGTCTAGGGAAAAAGTTAATGACACAAAATCCCGCATATTTTTCTCCTGATCTATAAATCATACATGGGTGAATGAGATTAGCGACTTTCTGGGCTTTGCACCAACAGTAGACCTTGGAAAGTATCTTGGTGTTGTGCCTATACATTACTAGAGAATTATAAGGTCAATGTATCAGTTTATTCTAGACAAGATGAATTCAAAACTATCAAGCTAGAAAGCAAAGTCACTCTCCTTGGCTATATGCAACACTATAGTATCGTCGATTTTGATTTCTACTCTGACATGAGTGCTGCAATATGCCCCCTTTTAGCCTCGATTTGTTCAAATATTGATAGGCGATGTAGACAATTCTAGTGGGGAGGCGATAAGATGAGTCAGAAAGGCCATTTAGTCTCTTGGGATAATGTGTGTATGATGAAAGAGGAAGGTGGTCTGGGTTTAAGGCAAGCTAAATTGAAAAACGAATCCTTCGTGATGAAACTCAGCTAGGCAATGTTGAAGAAAAGGAACACCTTGAGGGTGAATTTCAAGTGAGAGAAATACCGCTGTGGGGAGGACTTGCTTACCAATATTATGAAGTGAAGAATTGGCTCTAGAATGTGGGAGGGGTTCGAGAGTTGTTGGAATAAAGTAAGGATGGGGATAGAGTGGAAGATGGATAATGGTCATAACATTAGATTTTGGAAAGACAAGGGGCTCCTCAATCACGATACATTGTTGGATAACTCTACACACGTTGTTTTCGAGGATTTAGCCGAGTCAAATTTCTGACCTCGTTGATGTCTCTGGTGTGTGGTGGTTAGATCTTTCTGCTGACTTCTTGTCAAAATGAGTAGTATAGGAGATTGAGAGTGTTAACATTGTAATTTCTAAAGATATGCCTCATTGGTAATGGCTTACCACTGAAAACTTCTCCACTAAGTTTGCGTTGATTGTCTTTGTTCAATCGCGCGGGCTCCGAGAGGGGGGCCAATCTTATCGCTGATTTTGAAAGCGTTTATGGAAGTTAAAGGTCCCTCAGTGCCGTAAAACATTCCTTTGAATTTGTGCCCATAAGAAGCTTCTTACTAATGAAGTTTGATAGCATAAGGGCTTGTGTCATTATGCGAGATACTCGTTGTGCATGAACCCGAAGGAGAACATGTAGCACGCTCCTTATGACAATGTTATGAGGTGTTGTAAAGAGTAATCTGTTGGAAATTATGCCCTAGGGGCAAGTCAATATACTTTAAACGTTAATGTCATTTAAAGTATTCTCCATTAAGTTATCATTTCATTTGCATGTTTATAGTGATAACTGTATCCTTTGATATATCTTATAGATTATCCTAAATGTCCTTAGTCGGTCATCTACACGGGAGCAAAGATGAAATAAGACCAATATGACTTTGATAAGGTATGTAGATACGAATCAAAGTCATAGGCACTTGTAAGAGTACAAGGTGCTGGACCGACCCACTATGATAAAGTTGCATGGATTAAGTCATAAGCTTTTCTCATATATAACCACGTCACAATGCCTTTAACTTGAGATCATCATGGATTCCTACATGATGAGTCGCTGATCTTTGACCTAGTCAAAAGTCACCTTTGACTGGGTGATGATAAAGGCTTTGATCGTGATTATTGGTTTTTATGCAGAGGAATGTGAATAGTCAAGATGAAATTTGTCCCTCACATTTGTAGAGAGATAATAATAGGCCCCTCGATGAGTGAGTCTAAGAAATGTATGGCCACACTACGATGGAAAGGAGTTTCCATTTCAATCATTAGACTACTCAAAAATCGAGAAAGTAATGGTCAACAACAGGAAGTTGGCATTATTCATGCCTCATCCTTGACTAAATCATCATGAGACAAAAGGGATGTGACATGGTTGTACGATAGGTTGTATCGTATTAACGATCCCTATATGAGTTGGGTAGTTGCAATGTCTTGCTAGAGGCCGCTTGCGACTTGTGGGCTGGTACAGTATTGGCCCACTGCCAATCTCATGTGGGCCTGCAGGGTCGCGCACAAGAATAGCCCAACACGAGCAATAGTGTCCAGATTCATTGAATCTTAGATATGTCTAAGATCTAATGAATATTGTATTTAATATAGGATAGATATATATATATATATATTATTAAATTTGAAAATAATATAATAATATTATGTAATAGAGATTATAATATTATTATTATATATAATATTTGTTTTGTATTTAATTTATTTGATAAATTAAATATCTAAAACAAATAGAGACATTGTATCTCGATTTAATTTTCGAATAAAGATATAGTATCTTAGATTTAATTAAATTGAGATATAGTATCTCGATTAGATCTGTTAGACGATTTAATTAATATATTATTTTAATCAAATTCAAATTTTAAGATTAATTAGATTAATTTTGAATATTTTAAGACGACTCATTAGGGCTTTAGAAACTCTATAAGAGATATTGATATAGTTGTATTAATAGTATGAATGAATTAGAAAAGCCGCGAAAAACCCTAGAGAGAAAAGGAGAGATGCGAAAATACTTTTGAAGGTGCTAGCATCTGCCCGTCGGTGTTGGAGGCATTCGGTGTGGATACCGAGGGAGTGGATTCGCGAGTCGGCTTTTGTTGATTGGGTAGGATGAACACGAGATCGAATTGAACAAGACACTCATGAGTTCGCATAGGTACGGTTTCTAACGAACCTGATTTAAACGCCGTTGATAGATCCTCTTATTGTGATTCGTAAGATTTTTAAATGGATGCAATCCTTCCGCTGCATGTACAGATCCCAACAGTGGCATAGTGAGAGGGCCACTGATTTATTGGGCCTCTTACATACTGATGTGTGTGGACTGTAACACACCTACCGGCCTCGCCCTTTCGGGTGGCAGGTAGTGCGATCCTTTACTTTACTTCAAATTTTAAGTTATTTTTCTCAGGTTATTTTACGTGATTCATCAGAGTATTAGCAACAGAGCATGCACCGGTTTAGACAACTAAATAATGGTAAGATAAAATGCGGGAAGATACATTCCCTAGAGGGATTAAATATACAGTCATCCCACATCACAACTCCCAAAATAAACACATGAAAATATAGTCATCTAGGAAACCAAAAATAAATATCCAAAAGAAATCACTGAAATCCTCCACCATACTAGTCCAGCTCCGGAGCCTTACCTCTGTCTCCCAGCTCAGACCTAGATGTGCTGCCAGAGGGCTTAAGAGGGGCTGGAATTCATAATTGAATCCCAGAGTAACCATTAATCTCATATAAAATGTGTAAGCAATGCATGTAAGAAAACAAGAATAAATAAAATAAATAAAAAAACACAAACCACATAGCATTCAGTATCATGCACACAGCAAGGCACATAGCCAAATCCGGAACTAGTAGTCCTAATAGCACACAACACAGACTGCAGTGGTCCTAATAGCACACAACACAGACCACAGGGCGCACAGCACAACCCCTTTATGCACACAACATGTTCCGGTTCCATAGCGTTTTGAAAAGAATGATAACTAAATGTATGCAATTTCAAGGTAAAACATACATACACAAGTCACAAAGAGTATATGAGGATTAAGGTTACTACACGATAGTCGACCACGAATATAAATGAATTTCTCCGATGTACAATATCACAACAGTCCTAAAATAGCAAAATATAAATATAATTAATTCCTCCTTAGTAAATATTTCCTTTGCTGATTTAAAATAAGCTCAATTCATGTGTCCTTATTTACTAAATTCCTTTTCTTATCAAGGAATTTAATATGAGCTTATATTCCCTCTATTTTCGTCATTTCTCAGGAATTTCCAGCAAACAGTGACTGATATTCAAAAATTCATAATTTAATCTAGAAAACTTCGTTTGGGGTGGTTCAAAAGCAAAAATGACCCTTAATGTGTCTAATTTTAACTAAAAATACTTTTCATGACCATTCACACCCAGGTGTTTCCCAGATTCCAAAAATACCCTCGCTGGTTGCAGATAAGGTCCAAATTCAGGGTCAACTTCAGATATTCATAATTAATTGTACATAATTCAGAAAATTACGAGTTACCTATCATATTAATCCTTATTATGTATACTCTAATCCTGAAAAATTTCATAACAATGGGACATCATTTACTACCCCAAAAACGTGTCACAACATTGCTGTCCGCACAGGAATTTTTAAACAGATTTCAAGGTTTCGGTATAATCCAATCCCAGAGCTTCCAAAATTTCTATCAAACCTTTACCCGACACAATTTTGCATTTTGAACATAATGGAACCATCAAAATGACCAAAATCCCACTCCTTGACCATGCCCTGTTCAGACTGAAATTAAGGTTTATACATAATAATTCTCAAATTCACAATTTATCCACCAAACTAGGTCTATAGGCTACCAAATCATCATATAATTACATGTTTATGAAAAAATCATCCCAAGACTTCAAAAACCTTAGTTGTATAAAAATATAGGATTTTACAAAGTATTCAAAAACTCATCCAAACTTCAAACCAATCGGCTTAAAATGAAGCTTACGCTTACCTTATCACGATTCCACAGTCGGTTTGAAATATCGGCAATAACTCAGCTAACCCAATGACTTGAAACTCCTCCTATGAGAAATATGAAACCGCAGAGTTGAAGCTCTCGATGTATAGAACAATGTTTATGAAGGGAGTTTTCAGATTGGAAGTGGTTTAGTAAGAAATTTTGCTTCATCTAATTCTCTCTTTCCTCTTTCGTTTGATACACCATCACTCTTCTCTATTTGGTGTTCTGGATGTATCTAACCGAAATGAATGAATGAGGAAAGGAAATTAATGGATAAATGAAGAATCAAGTCGGCTAATGAAGGGGAATTACGATGGGACTTGAAACTCTATGTAATTACCATGATGCCATCGTTTTGTAATTCATATCTCCCTAATAATTAGTTGTCACTGACTTCCTGGCTTAAAAGAATGGAATATTGGATATTAATGATCAGCTTTGGCGGTTGGACACAATGGAATTTGTTGGACATTAAACTTTCATTATTTACAATGATACCATTAATTATAATCCAATCTCTTCTTTACTTTTTCTTTGACCGAATGTATGGAATGGAAGGGAATTAATGAACCTTAATTAAATGAGTTCGGCTGAAGCAAATGGACGCAGGATTTTATGTGACTTTATGACTTCTTCATAATTACAATTGCAACCATTACTAGCAAATCTTCATCACGTCCATGATTTCATGCGATCATGAACTTCCTTTTCCCTTTTGGCGAAATAACATCCCCTTTTGGATTAATTAAATGTTAGGCACAAGTGTCCCACTTTGTGCCAACATATGTCCCAAAATTTTCAATTTTGACGAAATCGGGTAATTCGGGTAAAATTTTAACTTTTGTCAAAATTTCACTATTTCATCTCTCCACTTATATATACTTCATACATGAAAATTTTCAGAGAAAATAGAGGATATTACATGGACCAATGAATACGTCTTCCAGAGGAGGTCATTTGTACTTCATTCCATTTACAGACGATTTTAGTAGGTATGGGTATATCTATCTTATGAAACATAAGTCTGAATCTTTTGAAATGTTCAAAATATTCTTGAATGAAGTGCAAAACCAGCTTGGCAAAACAATTAAGGCACTTCGATCTGATCGAGGTGGTGAATATTTGAGCCAAGAGTTCATTGACCATCTTAGGAGTTGTGAGATCATCTCACAACTAACTCCTCTAGGAACACCTCAATGGAATGGTGTTTCTAAGTGGAGGAATCGAACTCTATTAGATATGGTTCGATCTATGATGAGTTAAACAGATCTTCCACCTTATTTTTGGGGCCATGCCTTAGAAACGGCTGCATTCACACTAAATTGTGTTTCGTCAAAGGCAGTTGAAAAGACACCATATGAGATATGGACTGGGAAGAAACCCAGTTTGTCATTTCTTCAAATTTGGGGATGTGAGGTTTACGTTAACAGCAAGCCTCTGATAAATTATCATTCAGATCCTCAAAATGCCTTTTTGTGGGGTATCCTAAGGAAACTAAAGGATACTATGTCTACAATCCTACCGATCACAAAGTGTTTGTTATCCGGAATGATGTCTTTTTGGAAAAAGAGTTTATCTCTAAAAGAACTAGTGGGAGTAAGGTGTACCTCGAAGAAGTTCGAGAGCCACAAGACAACATAGAACCACAGAAGGAAAACGAAGAAGACTCACAACAAGTTGTTGAGCCTACTCAAGTAACACAAGGCCCATGCAGGTTTGATAGATCACGGCTACAGCCTTAGAGATATGGATTTCTCATTACTGGAAGTTGTGATGTTTTTCTCATTGAGCAGAATGAGCCAACTACCTATCGAGAGGCCGTGGTGGGACCAAACTCCGAAAGATGGCTTAATGCCATGAAGTCTGAAATGCAATCCATGTACGACAATGAGGTATGGACCTTAGTTGATCCACCTAAAGGTGTAAAAACCATTAGGTGCAAGTGGGTTTTCAAAGAGAAAACTGACATGGATGGAAAAGTAAATATCTTCAAGGCACGACTGGTTGCAAAAAGATTCATTCAAACTCATGGTGTGGACTATGATGAAACCTTTTCCCCAGTTGCAATGGCCAAATCAGTTAGAATCCTTCTTGCCATTGCATCATATTATGACTATGAAATATGGCAAATGGACGTCAAAACAACCTTCCTTAACGGAAAGCTCTTGAGGATGTGTAAATGACACAACCTTAGAGTTTTGTGCGTCCACAAGACTCTGGTAAAGTATGTAAGCTTCAAAGATCCATTTATGGATTGAAGCAAGCATCTCAGAGTTGGAATCATCGTTTTGATGAAGTAGTCAAAGAGTTTGGATTCATTCAAAACATTGATAAACCTTGTGTTTACAAGAAGGTTAGTGGGAGCACAGTTGTATTTCTAGTGCTTTATGTAGTTGACATCATGCTCATTGGGAATGACATTCCTACCTTGCAGAGTGTCAAGTCTTGGTTAGGAAAGTATTTCTTAATGAAAGATTTAGGTGAAGCCACTTACATCCTAGGGATTAGGATCTATAGAGATAGATCCAAGAAGCTGATAGGCCTGAGTCAGATCACATACATAGACAAGATACTGCACAGATTCAGTATGTAGGATTCTAAAAGGGGTTACATGTCCATGTCTCATGGAATTCATCTCAGTAAGGATCTATGTCCTAGTACACTAGATCAAAGAGACTGCATGAGTAAGATTCCATATGCCTCCGCTATTGGATCTATCATGTATGCCATGTTATGTACTCGACCAGATGTGTCATTTCCCTTGAGTATGACCAACAAATATCAACAAGATCCCGGTGAGGGCCACTGGATTACTGTCAAGAATATCCTAAAGTACTTAAGAAGGACAAAGGATCTATTCTTAGTATATGGTGGATTTGAAGATGAGCTCTGTGTGACTGGTTACACAGATGCGAGTTTCCAAACTGAACAAGATGATCTAAGATCACAATCAGGATATGTGTTCCTTTTAAATGGTGGTGCGGTAAGCTGGAAGAGCTCTAAAAAGAGCACTATAGCTGATTCTACAACAGAAGCTGAGTATATAGCAGCATCAGATATAGGTAAGGAAGCCATTTGGATCAGAAAGTTCGTCATTGAACTTGGGGTGGTTTCTACCATCTCAAATCCAATAGACTTGTTCTGTGACAATAGTGGCGCTATTGCACAGACTAAGGAGCCTAGGTCACATCAAAGGACCAAGCACATACTTAGGCGATTTCATCTTATCAGAGAAATCAATTATAAAGGTGATATAAAAGTATGTAAAGTACTAGGAGAAGACAATGTTGCTGATCCTCTTACAAAGCCGCTTGCACAAGCAAAACATGAGCGTCATGTTAGGACAATGGGAATTAGAGTAATTAAAGATTGCACCTAGTGCAAGTGGGAGTCTATTGGAAATTATGCCCTAGGGGCAAGTCATTGTACTTTAAACGTTAATGTCATTTAAAGTATTCTCCATTTAGTTATCATTTCATTTTCATGTTTATAGTGATAACTGTATCTTTAGATATATCTTATAGATTATCCTAAATGTCCCTGGTCGGTCATCTACGATGAGCGAAGATGAAATAAGACCAATATGACTTTGATAAGGTATGGAGATACGAATCAAAGTCATAGGCACTTGTAAGAGTACAAGGTGCTGGACCGACCCACTATGAGAAAGCTGCATGGATTAAGTCATAGCTTTTCTCATATATAACCGCGTGCCCTTTGTCCTGAGATCATCATGGATTCCTACATGATGAGTCGCTGATCTTTGACCTAGTCAAAAGTCACCTTTGACCGGGTGATGATAAAGGCGTTGATCGGTATTAGTGGTTTTTATACAAAGGAATGTGAATAGTCAAGATGAAATTTGTCCCTCACATTTGTAGAGAGATAATACTAGGTCCCTCGATGAGTGAGTCTGAGAAATGTATGGCCATACTACAATGGAAATGAGTTTTCATTTCAATCATTAGACTACTCAAGAATCGAGAAAGTAATGGTCAAGAACAGGAAGTTCACATTATCCATGCATCATCCTTGACCAAATTATCGCATGACAAAAGGGACGTGACATGGTTGTACGATAGGTTGTATCATATTAACGATCCCCATATGAGTTGGGTAGTTGCAATGTCTTGCTATAGGCCGCTTTGCGACTTGTGGGCTGGTACAATATTGGCTCTTTGCCAATTCCATGTGGGCTTGCAGGGTCGCACACAAGAATATCCCAACACGAGCAATAGTGTCCAGATTCATTGAATCTTAGATATGTTTAAGATCTAATGAATATTGTATTTAATCTAGGATGGATATATATATATATATATATAAATTCAAAAATAATATAATAATATTATGAGTAAATACCCTTTTGGGTCCCCGGAAAAAAACACGAACCCCAATTTTAGTCCCTAGGGACTAAAATGAGACTTTTTTATGGACTAAA
Organism: Acacia melanoxylon; assembly: GCA_019022615.1. NCBI lineage: Eukaryota > Viridiplantae > Streptophyta > Magnoliopsida > Fabales > Fabaceae > Acacia > Acacia melanoxylon. The sequence goes on from JAFJYJ010000109.1 coordinate 1,363,795, forward strand.
AAGGGCTTTTTAGAAATTTGCGAGGGACTAAAATGTTCACCAATCAACCCTTATTCGTCCTTTTTCAGGGACTAAAAGGGCATTTCTTTGTGTGAGGGACCAAAATGGGGTCCGTGTTTTTTTCCAGGGACCTAAAAGGGTATTTACTCTAATATTATTTAATATAGATTATAATATTATTATTATATATAATATTTGTTTTGTATTTAATTTATTGAGTAAATACCCTTTTGGGTCCTCGACAAAAAACACGGACCCCATTTTAGTCCCTAGGGACTAAATGAGACTTTTTATGGACTAAAAAGGGCTTTTTGGAAATTTGCGAGGGACCAAAATGTTCACTAATCGACCCTTATTCGTCCTTTTCAAGGACTAGAAAGGGTATTTCTTTGTGTGAGGACCAAAATGGGGTGAGTGTTTTTTTCCGGGGACCCAAAAGGGTATTTACTCTAATTTATTTGATAAATTAAGAGTAAATACCCTTTTGGGTCCCCGACAAAAACACGGACCCCATTTTAGTCCCCGGCTTTTTTATGGACTAAAAAGAGCTTTTTGGAAATTTGCGAGGACCAAAATGTTCACAAATGGACCCTTATTCGTCCTTTTCGGGGACTAAAAGGGCATTTCTTTGTGTGGGAGACCAAAATGGGGTCCGTGTTTTTTCCAGGGGACCCAAAAGGGTATTTACTCATAAAATTAAATATCTAAAACAAATAGAGATATTGAATCTCGGGTTTAATTAAATTGAGATATAGTATCTCGATTTAATTAAATAGAAAGATATTATATCTCATATTTAATTTATAAAGATAAATTAAATCCGTAGGCGTATAATTTGGATTAAATAAATATATTAGATTAGATCTGTTGACATGATTTAATTAATATATTATTTTAAACCAAATTCGAATTTCAAGATTAATTAGATTAATTTTGAATATTTTAATACGGCTCATTAGGGTTTTAGAATCTCTATAAGAGCTATTGATCTAGTCATATTAATAGTACAAATGAATTAGAAAAGCCGCGAAAGACCCTTGAGAGAAAATGAGAGACGCGAAAATGCGAAGGCGCTAACACGTTGTCGTCGTGTTGGAGGCCGTTCAGTATAGATACCGTAGAGGAGTGGATTCGCAGTCGGCTCCCGTTGGATCGGAGTAGGACGAACGGGAGATCGAATTGAACGAGACGCTCACGAGTTCGCATAGGTACGGTTTCTAACGAATCCGATTTAAACGCCATTGATAGATCCTCTTAATGGGATTCATAAGATTTTTAAATGGATGAAATCCTTCCGCTGTGTGTACAAATCCCAACATAATCCCCAATCATTACCTTGAGATCTTCTTCTTATACTAGAATATTGTGGAGTGGTTGTTCGCCTCAATAAAGTTATAAGTAAAGTATTGTTTCTACAAGGATTTGTATAACACAATGGTGAGGCTTAGGAAATTTAAGGAAGTTGAGCTAAAGCGAAGTTTTGATTTAGAATGAGAATTTTTAAAACTATTTCCAAAACAAAAAATTGATAAAAGCAAATGATTCTTTGACTTCAAAGATTAAATGGAGCCTAGGATTCTTCTTTCGCTTTTGCAATTCATATGACTTGATTAATTTCCTCTCTACTAATATTTCAATAAATATATGTGTTAGTCTAAGGTTCAAAAACGCTTGACAAGTTCTCTCAGGCTAAAATCAAGTTTCTATTCTCATTAAAATGCACAATCTCTTGCTACAATTAATGAGAATCAATCTTTAAACAACAACCTTAATGTGACAATGCAAGATTAGTAAAGATATCTCTATTTTACTAACAAACTATACATTTAATTATCAAGTAAATTTTAAGACAAGCGTGATTTTAACCAAGTTCAACATTTAGATTAGCTCTCTCAAGACAAAATGAAGTGAATAAATCATCTAAATAGAGGCCAATTACTTAGAAGCATTAAGGCAAGGTTGAAATCAACACACACACAGACACACAGTCACACACACACACACACACACACACACACACACACACACACACACACACACATATATATATACCAAAAAAGAAGGAATATCCAAGTATTAATCCATACAAAGGGGTCAAAAAAAATCCTATAATGAAATATTTAGCTACTCATATCCAAATACAAAGAAATTGTAATACCCTAAAATTCGTATTCATGATAAGTATCATATTTTAGCAAATAATGCCTATTGGAAATAGGTGAATATGAGGTCTCAATTAATAAGTTAAAATTATCTTATTTTCTAAGGTAATTTCTATGGAAATTAGAAGAGATAAAGGGCTAAAATCCCTAAAATGCATTTATGGGGCATAAAATGGCACGAAAATATTATGATAAATCCCAAGAGGCAATAAAATATTTATTAAAAATTAGAAAGTATGTTGTCTCTAATTTTAGGAATTTTTGGGATTATTTCCCTTGAAAAATAATGAGGCAAAATTAAATATTATTTTGGGGATCATAAGTGACCCCATGATTTTTAATATTTTACATGGGATATAAAATACCAATGTCAGTCAAATAGTTGTGAGATAATAATTTATCCTAAATAATAAAACTATCAACAATTAGTAAGTGGCTAATTAAGTAATTAGTGGCTAATTGTTTAAGCATGGGATAATTGCATAATTAAGGTAATTAAGGCATAAATTAAGTAATTAAAAAATAAATAAAAAAGAAAATAAAAGGGGAGGGGCGAAAATTGCAAATGTGAAAAGGGTTAGGGTTTTCTCAAAAATATATTATAATATTTAAGTAATTAAATAATAATATATTCGGTAGAAAGACCAGTTAATTTAAATGAGAACCGATAGAAATAAAATCCTATCTCAAAATAGGTGAACTAAGTCCGTAACATCTGGACTTTTTATAAACGAGTATAATTTTATCCTGGGTGAAATTTGTCTAAAGTCATTTCGAGACAGCGGAGTGATTAAGAGACGGATGAGAGAGAAAGGCGAGATAGTGTAAATGGGAACCCGTAGAAAAAAATTAGTCGTGACAAACCAGGGATTAGGTTTCTTAGGTCGGGACATATTATAAACCAAGATGAATTTTTATCCGTAAGCCTGGTCTTTGCCGGAAGTTATTTCCGTAACCGTTGGCGTTTGTCCGAAAATGTTTAGCAGGCAACGGAATACCCTTAATGGGATCAAAAATTTAGTTAACCCAAGTAGTTTTAAAGAGGAAGAATAGAACTTCAAGACGTTGCTTCCGGATTTTTGAGATTCTTCAAGATTACGCGATTAGAACACCGAACAGGGAACTTTATCAGGTAAATCCATAGGATGATGTCATCAATGACATCATCAACTTGTTGAAGAAGTTGTAGATGATGTCATCAATGACATCATCAACTTGTTGAAGAAGTTGTAGAACAATTACCAAACTGCCATCGCCTCTTCACTATAAATAGAAGCATAACCTCTTCATATTTTCACACCAAGATTTTGAATCTAGAGAGAGGTTAGAGAGAAGGAGGAGTCCGAGGAGAAAGTGTAGCGGAGCCCTGGGTAAGTTCTTCGGTCCCTAGTCTTAAGCTTTAGTGTTTTGTTCGGTAGTTATAGTAGGAATGTTGTTTTGATCTTTAATTTTCCAATATATTGTAGATATCATGTTTTTGGGTTAAATATGATATATATTTCTAAAAAATATGTTGGGAAAAGAGTTATGGCAAAATTTTGGAAGATTAGAGTCAAAATAGCGAAGCTCTTGCGAAATTTCGATTGACAGGGAGTCGGGGCAAAATGGTAATTTGTACCTAAAATGCCTGTTATGATGCTGGATATTGATAAATGCGATAATATCCTTATAGGATATCTGTGATAACGTACCGCTGTCGTACCGCTGTTTTCCGTCAGAAGTACCGTTTTCCGTCAACGAAGGTACGTTCGCGTACTGTAACACTAACTCTGATGTTTATTGTATGCGGCTATGTGCTATGTGTATGGTATGCTTATGTGAGGTAGTTGATAGCTCTGTGGTATGTTTATTGTACTGTTATTATGTTTGCTGGGTGTCGGGATACTGTTGCTAAGTGCAAACCGCTAAGTAAAAGTTGTTGCTAAGTGCTGCGTTGCTAAGTGCGAAACTATTGCTAAGTGCGACATATCTCGCCGGGGGCTTATATGCTGTTGGGATATGCTTGTTTGTATGCTTATATACTTGTCTATGTAAACATAAGGTTAATTTTTGAGATCCAAATGTGAATTGGATCTCACCGTAGCTTCGTGGTCGGGAGGACCGAGGATCGAGGAGAAAGGCAAGACGCATAGGGACTCGACGGAAGACTTCCTTCTGTTGTTACTTACTTTTGAAAACAATCGGTTATTGTACCACTTTTGTAAACAGCCAGACTTACGGCATTTTGAATATAAGTATCAGTTACTCAATCGCTCCGATGCTCTACTCTGATGAAAAAAAAATTATACTACTTTTGAAAATGGGATGTTACAGAAATTCTACACAAAGCTACTGAATACATGAATAAGCTAAGTGGAAAGAGGAGAAAAGAAGAAGAACCAAGGTGAAAATCACAAAATCTCTCTCAAGAAGAGCACTCAAGCCTCTAAAATTGTCAAAATCTCTTCCAGGCTCTTCCTTTGCGAGCTCCACTATTCCCAAAGAGGAGAATTGTTGGCTCCAAATGTTTTGATGATAACAAATGTTTAGACTTTTGAAAACCGGTTTAATAATGTTCGGGATTAACTCTCGAGAATGTGTTCAAGAGAATCGGGAAAATTCCCATCACACGAGCAATTCTCGAGAATGAGATCTGCATTCTAAAGAATGATTCTCGAGAATGCACTAATGGTTCTCGAGAATGATCGGACCGAAAGCAGATCTTGTCTATCGAGTGATTCTCGAGAATGATTCTCGAGAATCGAAATTGACTCTCGAGAGTGGTCGTCCGTCTTCTCTTATATATCCCGTTTCGAGGTAATTCTCGAGAATCAAAACTAATTCTCGAGAATAACTCTCGAGAATCCAAATAGATTCTCGAGTATTGTCGAAAGCTTCGATTCCGTACTCTCGGTTTTTAGGTGACTCTCGAGAATTAGAAAGTAATTCTCGAGAATGGTTCTCGAGAATGTGCAAACGATTCTCGAGTATGATCAATCAAACTAACTAAAGTTCGCTTCGTCTATTGGATTCTCGAGAATTGAAATCCAATTCTCGAGAATGGTTCTCGAGAATTGCTGAGATTCTCGAGAATGAACGGATTTGCTCAATTCTTCAGATTGATTCTCTGTGTGATTCTCGAGTATGCTCTGAAGAATAGCAAAACTGATTTAACATCGAACTGATTATTTTATCTAAATGATCTAGTTAATTGTTTTAATCCTTCAATACATCATTCTACATTAACTATGATATCATTAATCATCTTCTTAAGTGTTTTTCCGATTCTTAATCAAGGTTCCACATTCAAATAAAGAACACGAGAGTATTAGCCAAAGAACGATGTTTCGCAAGAACACTCGAATGAATCAGAACTCATTCTTGTAATCGATTATATCTTATTCTCGTTACTAATCATCTCGTGAGTGTATTTCAGACATTGAATCTTGGTTCAAAAGCATGATGAGGCTTGACGCACCGAAAGTATGGAGAAACAGAGCCGACATAATTCAAATGACCCATAACCGAAAAGCATCTTTAAAGTTTCTCTTCACCCAAGGTGTGACTACAAGATGACCCTAACCGAAGAGACATTTGATAATGGGTAAGCGCGCGAGTGCTCCATTAACGAGACATATTCAAATGTTCCAACGGACACATTCAAATCCTTCAACGGTCTTCAACTTCAACCACTACAAATACACGAAGGATTGAATTCAACAAGCCCGAACAAGTGCATACATTGATAAAGCTTTCAAATAGTTCAAATTGTATTCTAATTATATCTTCGGATATACTAAGCTTCAAAGTGTTCATTATCATATCTACTCGTGAGAGAGTTTTACTACTTGCTATTACAATTCGTTCAAATCTCAAGATAGAGGTATCTTGAGTGTGGGTGTATTAATTACAACTTGTAAAGGAGTGAGTCCAAGAGTGAAAGGATCATCCTTCGTTTACGAGTGTGTAATTGTATTTGTAAGATAGTCGAAATCCCAGAGAGTGTCTGGGGACTGGACGTAGGTCGAAGAGTTTGACCGAACCAGGATAACTTCTCTGTGTCCATTATCTTTACTTCCTTACTGCTTTCATCGTTCACCTATCATACAGCGAAAAGATTTTTGAGATCACCTATTCACCCCCCTCTAGGTGATATTCCACCTTCATTTGGTATCAGAGCCTGGTTTCTCAGTTGGGCTTAACATCCCGAGAAAGATCATGGAAGGAATATTACACGATGGTGCCTCCATTAATCGACCCCGTGATTCAACGGAGAAAACTACTCCTTTCGGAAAGGAAAATTGAGTATTCGTAATGGCTACCGAATATGGTCTCTCGGGAAGTGATAGAAATTGGATACTATGTACCTATAAAGATTGAAGGAGGAATCTCTGTTCCAAAGACGAAAGCTGAATTCAATGAGAATGATAAGAAGAATGTCACTCTCAACAGTAAGGCTATTTTGATGCTTCAGAGTGCTCTCGGTCAAAGGAGTACTTTCGAATATGCAATCTGTCGTCAACCGCGAAGGAAATGTGGAAGGCTCGGAGATTGCATATGAAGGCACTTAGGCATCAAGGAAAATCGTATCAATACTCGACCACCGAGTATGACTTCATCGCGAATGAAGTCGGGAGAAACCATGGCCGAGTTCCAACTCGATATACTCATTTGACAAATCAATTGGCGGCCGGGTAAAAACTACGATCAAGGTCCTCGTGTCGGGAAGATTCTCAATGTTCGACAAAAGACTCGGGAAGCTAAAGTCACGCAATAGAGGAGGCTCGTGGAGAATCAATGGTTTCGATTCTTTTGCATTATTTGGAAGCTTGTCTCGAATATGAAAGCAACCGAAATTCAAAAGGACCTAGATAATGTTAACAAAGTCGGAACAAAGGAATTGCTCTTAACACTATAAAGGAAAAAGAAGAAAAAAAGAAGATGAAGAGGACGATGACGAGATGGCCATGTTTGTTCGAAGATTCAAGAAGTTCTACGTAAAAGATCGAGGCTTCGAAAACAGATTTCAAAAAGGTGACACAAGTACGAGACATGAATTCGAGAGGCAAAGACCAAATCATATGTTACGAATGTGACAAGCCGAGACATTACAAGTCGAATGTCCTCAACTAAAAGACAGCGACAAAGAAAAGAAGAAGCACTATCAATTCAAAAAAGGGCTTATGTATCGGCAATATGGGGAGATGGCTCCTCGACGAAGAAAGCGAAGAAGAGAAAGAGCGCCAACGTACTGCGGTGGCGAAGAAGAGCTAGCAGAAAACAACAATGAGGTACATGATTCGCAACCAACCTATAATGAATTATTTGATGAATATAATGAAATTCAATCTGAATTTGAAAAGGTTGTTGATGAATGTTTTGCCCTGAAAAAGGAGAATATAACTCTCAAACTACGTGTTGAAAACCTTTCATGTGAAAATCTTATCGTGATGAATGCCTGGATTTAGAGAAAAGAAATCTTCATCTTACGAAAACACTTGAGAAATTCACTAAGGGAAGTGAAATGCTCAATGTGATTCGAAAACTCAAAGAATTACAAATGATCGGTCGGGCATAGGATATAATCCTATCTTTGACAAAAGGAAAGGCAAAAAGAAAAGCGGCGGAAAATCTTATTTGAACTACTTCCGAAATCGGTTTCATACTTCAAATCCATTTGCTCATTGTAACTATTGTAATCGAAAAGGACACTCTACTTCATCATGCTTTCATAGAAAGAATCGAAGAGATAAACTTGTTGGTAATTACCAATGGGTACCTAAGGGAACTTATACTTTCCCTGAGGCCCGAGCTAACCGAAAGGACCCAAGAAACGTTGGGTACCTAAAACTTAATCTTATTTGAATTATAGGTTTGTCTCGAGAGCATCAAGAACCAACAAGTGGTACATTGACAAAGTGGATGCTCCGGACACATGACGGAGATCAATCCAAATTCGTTGCAATGAGATCAAAAGATGGTGGCAAAGTTACTTTTGGAGGAAACCAATCTGGAAAGATCTTTGGAATTGGAGAGATTGGTACAAAAGATGGACCTCAGATCAAAGACGTGTATCTTGTTGAAGGTCTCTGCCATAATCTCCTAAGTGTGAGTCAAAGTCCGATAAGAACAATTTGGATTATCTTTGACTCGGAAGAATGTCTCATTGTCAACAAAGATGATCTTCCAATTGATAAAGGTAAACTGAAGGTATTATTTAAAGCTCCTCGAGAAGGAAATTGCTATACATTAGATTTACCTAAAATTGACTCTGAAAAATGCTTTGTTAGCAATTTAGAAGATAGTTGGCTGTGGCATAAGCGTCTGGCTCATGTGAACATGTTCCAACTGGATAAGCTGCTAAGGAAAGATTTAGTTCTTGGTTTGCCTAAACTTCGTTTTAAAAATGACATGATTTGTGATTCCTGTCAAAGAGGTAAACAAACTAAATCATCTTTCAAAAATAAAACTGAAATCACGACCAATCGACCTCTTCAATTACTTCATATGGATTTGGTTGGACCAGCAAGAGTTAAAAGCCTTGGTGGCAATTTGTATACTCTAGTCATTGTAGATGATTACTCTCGGTTCACTTGGACTATCTTCTTATCTTCTAAGGATGAAACATTTGATCTGTTTGTTGTGTTTGCCAATAAGGTGCAAAATGAGAAAGGTATTTGCATTACGGCTATTAGAACAGATCATGGAGGTGAATTCGAAAATCAAGCGTTCGTGAGAATTTCTGTGATGCTCGCGGGATCAATCATAATTTCTCGGCTCCCGAACACCACAACAGAATGGTGTGGTGGAAAGGAAAAAATCGAGTGCTCGCCGAAATGGCTCGTGCCTTATTGAATGAGAATCAGACCTCACAAGTCTTACGGGCGGATGCAATGAGCACGGCCGGCTATATTGCCAATCGAGCATATCTCGAAAAGAAGCTCAATAAGACTTCTTACGAACTCTACAAAGGAAGGAAACCAAATCTCGGCTCATCTTCATATCTTTGGCTGCAAATGCTTCGTGCATAACAATGGTAAGGACAATGGGAAAATTCGATCCCACATCCGATGAAGGTATTTTTCTCGGATACTCTACTAGAAGTAAAGCATATAGAATCTTCAATAAGCGCACTCGTTCGGTTGAAGAATCAATTCATGTAGTATTTTGTGAATCTAAACCGCACGAATCTTTGGATGATGATGAACCCATTGATAAAAACCAATTCTTCTCAAAAACTACTCCCGCTTCTATTGAAAGTCCTGAAAATGTTTTCGAGGCTGATCCTCAAAATGATTTAGAAAACTCAGATCAATCTCAACCTAGAGCTTGGAGGTTCATTAGGAATCATCCTCTGGACCAAGTGATAGGTGACTTGAATCAAGGTGTAAAAACTAGAAACAGTACCTTGAATGAAGTAACATTTTTCGCCTTTATATCACATATAGAACCTTCTAAAATAGATGAAGCCCTTTCGGACAATGATTGGGTGATAGCTATGCAAGAAGAGTTACACCAATTTGATAGGAATCAAGTTTGGGATTTGGTACCTAGGCCTAAAGACCATCCGGTCATTGGCACTAAATGGGTATTCAAGAACAAACGAGATGAATCAGCAATCATAGTCCGTAACAAGGCTAGGCCCGGTTGCCAAAGGCTATAATCGGGGAAGAAGGGATTGATTATGAGGAAACATATGCTCCAGTAGCTAGATTGGAAGCAATACGTGTACTCTTAGCCTTTGCGTGCATCAAAGGATTCAAACTCTTTCAAATGGATGTTAAGAGTGCCTTTCTAAATGGATTTATTCAGGAAGAAGTCTATGTTGAACAACCTCCTGGTTTTGAAAATGATCATCATCCAGATCATGTCTATCGTTTGAAGAAAGCCTTATATGGTCTCAAACAAGCTCCTAGAGCTTGGTATGAAAGATTAAGTAATTTCTTATTAGATCAAGGCTTTATCGAGGGAAATCGGATACAACTTTGTTTATTAAGACTAACAAACTTAATGAGACTTTAATTGTGCAAATATATGTGGATGATATTATTTTTGGTGCTACTAAAGATTCTCTGCGAGGAATTTTCCAAGAAAATGCGGGGTGAATTCGAAATGTCTATGATGGGTGAATTGAACTACTTCCTTGGTTTACAAATCAAACAACGGAAGGATGGTATATTTATATCTCAAACGAAGTATCTCCGTGATTTGCTCACGAAATTTGGAATGGAGCATTGTAATGGAGCCGACACTCCAATGAGCTCAACCGCCTCTCTAGATGCCGATGAAGAAAAAGGAAAAGACTTCAACATAACCAAATATAGAGGAATGATTGGATCCCTACTTTATTTGACTGCTAGAGACCCGGACATTCGATTTAGTGTGGGAATGTGTGCAAGATTCCAATCAGCTCCTAAAGAATCGCATGCGAACATGTCAAAAGAATCTTTCGATATCTTTCGGATACAAAGGAATTGGGTCTCTCGGTTCCCTAAAGGTCAACAAGAATTTCGGTGGCATATTCGGACTCGATCACGCTGGATACAAGATCGATAGAAAGAGTACTAGTGGACAGTGTGAATTTCTTGGAGGATCACTTGTATCATGGTTCAAAAAACAAACCACTGTGGCCGTATCCTCAACCAATTTGAATATGTAGCTGCATCAAGTTCTTTGTGCTCGGGTTCTATGGCTCAAGCAACAACTTCAAGACTTGGGAATTCATCTACGGGAGATTCCAATCCTCTCGTGACAACACTAGTACAATAAGCTTAGCAAAGAATCCAGTTCAACACACAAGAACCAAGCATATTGATGTTAGACATCACTTTATCGTAGATCATGTCCAAAAGAAAGATGTTACAAGAATGTTCATTCCTACTCACTTGCAACTTGCCGATATCTTCACCAAACCGTCGGCAAAAGAACAATTCACATACATTCGAAGAGAATTGGGAATGGTAAATCCCAATGAATTGTAAGTAAAATGTTAGCTCAATCTTGTTAATTATGTTTTGATGATGTTTGGAAACTAACTTAAGCATCGGAGCTTCTAGATGTTGGTTTTGCGGGTTTTTGGTCCAGTTGGAAAAAGCGATATTAAGCGATAATTCTCAAGAATGAGGTTATCATTCTCGAGAATTGATACATGAGATTCTCTTGTTCTTCCTAAAGCGTTCTCGAGAATTTGAAACCATTCTCGAGTAATATCGTATTGATTGGTAAGGATCATTTCGGACTTAAAGATTCTCGAGAATACGGGATCATTCTCGAGAAATATCTACTGTTATCCGGTGTTCTATGTCGATTACATATGTCATTCTCGAGAATGGCTAAGGCATTCCGAGAAGCGTATCGAAAAATATGTTCGCAGAATTCATCGAGATAATTATCGAGAATGAAGCGTCATTCTCGAGAATGGCTCTCGAGAATCATTTATCGATTCCCGAGAATTGCAGCGAATAGCATGTTCCGCCGAATGGGTTACTCTTCTTTCTCGAGATCATTCTCGAGAATGAAGTATCATTCTCGAACGGTTCTCGAGAATCAATTTTTGATTCTCGAGAATTGTCAACGAGAGATCCCAAGCGTCGCCAAGCCTTGTGTCGTTTCACTCATAACCCGTCGTTTCGTCCCTTCATTTCCTTAACCTTCATTCGTCTCATCGTTCCCTCGACTCATTCTTTCTAACTCTCGAGAGCTTTTCCTCTCTTCGTCTTTTCCGTCGTCTCTCTTCGTCTCTTCATCCTCCCAAAACTCATCATCCATCTCGTGATTCTTTGTCGAGAGATCATGACGAAATCTTCATCCTCTCCGAATCTCCCGAACAACCACTCAAGAAAAAGCCACGCACCAAGTATCGTCCTAAAGTTCAAGTTTCGGAGAAGACCGAACCATCGAAGAAGAAGGCTAAATCGGTAACGATCATGGACTCTCCTCATGTGACTCGCATGCAAGACTCACTCTCTCGCCATCCGACAAGGCCAAAAGCAAAGAAAGCTCCCGCCCTAAATCGCAATCCGTCGGCCGAAGCAAACGAAAATGCAAACTCAAAATCCAAGTCTTGCTCTCAATCTCTGTCCAAACTCCGTAAGTTACGCAACAACCAAGTCGTCCAAGCCTTATTCAAGTTCAAAACCACATTTTTATGAAAGAAGAACTAAGGAAATTGAAGAACGGATTCAGAGACCTCCCCACACTCATCATGAGATTCCTCTTTCAACTCTTCCTCCGTTTGCTTCCAAACTAATTGGGTAACTCAATGTCCTTGATTGTCCTCCAGGCTTCTGTAAAGCTCCTCTTGTAATCCCATCTGATCCTAATTTTGTTCTTTCATATGAAGGAAGACCTTTTTGTCCTACTCGTCTGGTTGAATCTAGATGACTTTAGGAGGAGTGTAATTTGGATCTTTCACCATGGTTAAAGTCTTATATGCCGTTGCTAGATATCCAGACCCCATATTCTCCTCAAATTGTTAAAACTTTCTATTTTAATATGGTTGAGGAAAAGACTGATGATGGTGAGATTCTGCTGTATACTCATGTTAGAGGCAAATCCATTAAGATCACAGCAGCCACTATCAATTCATTTCTGGGTGTCATTGATCCTCCAGAAGATCCTCCCACATTATCTGAGCATGAATGTTTTAGACTTCTTCTCCCTACAAAGCAATATGATGGAAATCCCTTGAAAGTCAAGCCATCGACATGCCGAGACACCACCGAATCCTTTGGTACCTTTACGTCCGCAATTTAGTAAACAAAGGTCGTAGTTTTACACACTTTGTGAACAAAGACTACCAATTGATGGGCTCCATTATGGCCAAGCAACCACGTAACCTTGGCAAACTGGTTATTTCTGAGATATCCAATTTTTTATCCAATTCTGAAGTTTCCAAGAAGAATACCATTCCATATCCTAACCTAGTATCTAGGATTCTGGGCTTGTTTAACATCCGGTATCTTCTTGACAATGACTGTAAACCTGTTTTTCCCAAGAAATTTGGCAAGACTCATCTTTTATACATGAAGATCTCATTTACGAAGCTCTTTGCGGGAAGAAGGAAGTCAAGTCCACCACGATCCTAAGCCATCAACCTCCAGCGAAGAAGACGAAGGCCAATCTTCACAAAGACTCGCTTCTACTTCGCCCCTTCTTTTGCACAGCTGCAATCCAAGCTCGAGATCAACTCGCAATTCGGGAAGCTATGGCTCCCTGTAATTCAATGTTTGGACTCTTATGGCAATCTAATAAAAGCAATGATCAAGGCCATAAGTAATGAGATGATCAAAGTAGATGCTCATCTTGAACAACATGTGAACTCAAAGAAGTGGAAAACCTCAAGAAAGAGATGCACTCAATTCTTACGTCCTCTATGATCAGCAACAAGAGATTAAAAAATCAGTTCAACGATTTAAGATTGTTTGGAAGCCCTCTTATTGAGTCTTCGAATCATACTAAATCCTCTCGCTATGACCACTACATCCATTCCCGATCCCGAGACTGTTCCCCCACCGCCTCGATATTCCCATGTCGGATCCACGTTCTGCACCTCCAAAGATCTCGGCTCTCAACCTACTCCCGAGATCGTCTCTACACCTCCTGTTGATCCCGATATCTCGATCCCCTCTTTGATGGATGACAAAGGGGAGAAGGAGAAACGATGAGCGAATTGAGATTGGGACTAACGGGTGTCTAGTTGGAGTCTAGTTGTTCCTTTAAGGTTTACTTTGATAATTGTCTGTTTAAGACTCGAGAACTATCTAATCCTTTCGATGTATTTCGTAAGATCATTTTGGTTTAACATGTTATGTATGAATGGATTTTCGTTGCATCAATTCCGAAAAAGCACGTATGAATACATGACTTGTTCTCGCAAATCTCGCTATACTTTCGTTATTTTACCAATCAATAATTTCATTTTCAAAATTTCAAAATAATTTTCACTATATGTTGTCATCATCAAAAAGGGGAGAATGTTGGCTCCAAATGTTTTGATGATAACAAATGTTTAGACTTTTGAAAACCGGTTTAATAATGTTCGGATTAACTCTCGAGAATGTGTTCAAGAGAATCGGGAAAATTCCCATCACACAAAGAAATTCTCGAGAATGAGATCTCGCATTCTAAAGAATGATTCTCGAGAATGCACTAATGGTTCTCGAGAATGATCGGACCAAAGCGTAAATGGACCTTGTCTATCGAGTGATTCTTGAGAATGATTCTCGAGAATCGAAATTGACTCTCGAGAGTGGTCGTCCGTCTTCTCTTATATATCCGTTTTCGAGGTAATTCTCGAGAATCAAAACTAATTCTCGAGAATAACTCTCGAGAATCCAAATCGATTCTCGAGTATTGTCGAAAGCTTCGTTCTGTACTACTGGTTTTTAGGTGACTCTCGAGAATTAGAAAGTAATTCTCGAGAATGGTTCTCGAGAATGTGCAAACGATTCTCGAGTATGATCAATCAAACTAACTAAAGTTCCTTGTCTATTGGATTCTCGAGAATTGAAATCCAATTCTCGAGAATGGTTCTCGAGAATTGCTTTGTGAGATTCTCGAGAATGAACAGATTTGCTCAATTCTTCGATTGATTCTCGTGTGATTCTCGAGTATGCTCTGAAGAATAGCAAAACTAATTTAACATCGAACTCGATTATTTTATCTAAATGATCTAGTTAATTGTTTTAATCCTTCAATACATCATTCTACATTAACTATGATATCATTAATCATCTTCTTAAGTGTTTTTCCAGATTCTTAATCAAGGTTCCACATTCAAATAAAGAACACGAGAGTATTAGCCAAAGAACGATGTTTCTGCAAGAACACTCGAATGAATCTGTAACTCATTCTTGTAATTTGATTATATCTTATTCGTTACTAATCATCTCGTGAGTGTATTTCGAGACATTGAATCTTGGTTCAAAAGCATGACAGCTTGACGCACCGAAAGTATGGAGAAACAGCCGACATAATTCAAATGACCCATAACCGAAAAGCATCTTTAAAGTTTCTCTTCACCCAAGGTGACACTTCTACAAGATGACCCAACCGAAGAGACATTTGATAATGGGTAAGCCGCGCGAGTGCTCCATTAACAGACATATTCAAATGTTCCAACGGACACATTCAAATCCTTCAACGGTCTTCAACTTCAACCACTACAAATACACGAAGGATTGAATTCAACAAGCCCGAACAAGTGCATACATTGATAAAGCTTTCAAATAGTTCAAATTGTATTCTAATTATATCTTCGGATATACTAAGCTTCGAGTGTTCATTATCATATCTACTCGTGAGAGAGTTTTACTACTTGCTATTACAATTCGTTCAAATCTCAAGATAGAGGTATCTTGAGTGTGGGTGTATTAATTACAACTTGTAAGGGGAGTGAGTCCAAGAGTGAAAGGATCATCCTTCGTTTACTGAGTGTGTAATTGTATTTGTAAGATAGTCGAAATCCCGAGAGAGTGTCGGGGGACCGGACGTAGGTCGAAGAGTTTGACCGAACCAGGATAACTTCCCCGTGTCCATTATCTTTACTTCCTTACTGCTTTCATCGTTCACCTATCATACAGCGAAAAGATTTTTGAGATCACCTATTCACCCCCCTCTAGGTGATATTCCACCTTCAAGAATGACTTTTTTGGTGCCTTTCTCTTGGTTTAGTAGTGTTTTTCTACTTTTGAAATCAAAATGCAAAACTGTACTTTTTCAGGACTTGCTATGGCAAGTCTGTAAACTTGCAACAGCTCGTTACACATGTAAATGGCAGAATATCACCAAGGGGGTGAATGGGGTAATTTAAAAATCTTTTCAAATACCCTTAAATTTCATGCACAGAAATAGAGAGTAGAAGAAAGATGAACACATAAGATTTAAACTGGTTTGGTCTTAACTCTTTGAAAGACCTGGCTATCACCCAAGAGGGGGGTGAATTGGGTGTTTGATAAAACTTTTAGAAGTTTGAAATTCTTTTCACAACTTATTGAAAGCAGTTTGAATGACAATAATAATTGATAAAGCAACAGTGAATCATTCAAACATGTATAGACATTCAAATATATATGTGCTGGAAATATAAGAGTTAAGGGAAGAGAATATGCAAACTATGATTTGTACTGGTTCGGCCCAATCCTTGACCTACGTCCAGTCCCAAGCTCCGCTTGAGATTTTCAATCCACTATCTTCTTGTAACTTGATTACACGTTCGTACTTGAGTAATCCTCTCACTAGGATTCACTCCCCCTTACAACCGTAATCAATACACTTGCTTGATCACACACTCGTACTCGAAGTAATCCTCTCCCTAGATTCACTCCCTTACAAGCCGTAATCAACACAATGTGTTTCCCACTCAAGATCACCCAATCTTGAGTATCTCACGAGATAGAATGATAGGATGTTTACAATAACTCTTCTCTCTCTCAGAAGTAGATGGATAAGCACTGAAGCACAATTACAAGTCATCTCACTCTCTATGATAAGCTATGTAAACATTAAGAACAAAGAGTAAATGATATGAAAATCAGAGTATTAGCATCTTGAAGATGTCAGCTTGTGTCTCTGCGTTTTTCTGCTCTGTGTACTCTGTGTTCTTTTTGGAGTCTTCAAATCTTCAGGTATTTATGCTAGTTGAAGCTTGTGAACGTTACAGATCCGTTGAGACTTGAATCAGTTCGAAAATCTAGTTTGTTATGACTATAACTATTGAATATAGTTGTTGGGAACATTTGCTGATTTGAATATTTGAATTTTGGCTCTTCAAGAATGTCTCCCATGATGTTCAGCTTTTGTTGGTGGGTGCCTTCTTTGTCGCCTTGAAGAATGGTTAGTCTTCTTTCCAGTCATCTTCCATTTGCTTTGTTTGAGAAGATATAATAAAATAATACAAGTGGGTCATGGAGTTGCTTTATTTGACTTTAAAGCAAATTCAAATCTTCTCAAGTCTCGAAGTTAAAGCATATCAAGGACATTGAACATTCGAACCCATTGAAGAACATTAATATTCAGCATTCAACTTTGTTTCTTCAAGTTTCTCGTTCAATTTCTTCTTT
Source organism: Acacia melanoxylon (assembly GCA_019022615.1). Taxonomy (NCBI): domain Eukaryota; kingdom Viridiplantae; phylum Streptophyta; class Magnoliopsida; order Fabales; family Fabaceae; genus Acacia; species Acacia melanoxylon. The sequence goes on from JAFJYJ010000109.1 coordinate 1,380,998, forward strand.
GCCGTTTCGAAAATCTGCAGCAAAGTTCATCTTCATACTCTTGATTTTGATTTTGATTTGTCAAGTTGATGTTATCTCAAACTTTAATCACCTGAAACTTATACACAAATGATATAAATGATGTTAAGAAGTAGTATAAATCATTTGAGTAATCATCTGGGTGTTCTTGATGAGATATGATGTTTCAGTCATGGTGATTTTTCTGAATCAGAGGTGTAAATCTGTTCTGGTGTTCCAAGCTCGAGTTTACATAGGTAAGCTCGAGTTTGATCTTCATTTAAACTTGGAGTTTTGCCTCTGTAAGTCTCAAGCTCGAGCTTATAACTTATAGACTCGAGTTTGGGTGTTCATCGGGACCTGTTTGCACTCTGTCTGAGCTAAACTCGAGTTTGGTCACTTATAGGCCCGAGTTTGGCTTTTTCCAAAAGTTCATTTCTTCTCTAGAACTCTCAAGCTCGAACTTGTAACTTCAAGCTCGAGTTTGAACTTCTTCAAAATCAGCATTTCCTCTCTGTAACCCGTAAGCTCGAGTTTGCTACTTGTAAGCTCGAGCTTGCTACTTGTAAACTTGGCTTGCAACTTGGTCAACTTTAGAAGGCCATATCTCCTTGGTTTGAACTCCGTTTTGGTTGGTTCAACTCTTGATGGAAATCTCTTTGAGTCTACTTTTATATGCCACTAATTTCAGATCCATTGGATCTGTAGTTTGTGAGATAAACCCAAACCATTGAGGCTTGGTTTTCTGTGTGGCGTGGATTTCTATGTCTACTTCCACAGTTCATAACTCCTTTATATGAAGTCCTTTTGACTTTAGTTTTAAATCCAAATGACGAATTGGGAGTCTAGTTTCATATGCCACTGGTTTCACCTCAATCGGATTTCTGGTTTGGAAGATATCATCAAATTACCAGACGTTGCCCATGCTGAACGTGAAAGCGAGTTGATCACCATTTTGTAAACTCGAGTTTGGAGTGCTAAGCTCGAGTTTGCCTAGTCCGTAAACACCAAAGCCGAAGACACTTATAGACTCGAGTTTGGAGTGCTAAGCTCGAGTTTGCTCATATCAGATAGGCAAATTACTTCAGCAAGGTAGTAAACTCGAGTTTAATACTTGAAGGCTCGAGTTTGCTCATCCAGAACCTCATATTTGCTGACTTTAACTCTGAATTGAGCCAATCCAACTTCCATATGATCTTGGAGGCTTCTAGCATCAATATAAGAACTTGGATAATGATGTCTTCATTCCATTCAGCAAGTTCTTCATTCTCTCATCTCCCAACTTGATGATTCTTCATCATTTAGCTTAGCATCTACATTAAATATGAGAATTAGTCAAAGTAAAAGATAAATGTAGCATGCAACCTTTTTGCTCTCAAGAATGGCATCTATATAAGACATCATCAAAACTAATCATAACCAACACTCTTGACCTACGTCCAGTCCCTAGACTCTCTGGGATTTTCACTATCACTTCAATGAATTACACACTCTGTACTCAAAAGTAATCCTCTCACTAGGATTCACTCCCCCTTACAAGTTGTAATATGATAAACCAATCTCAAAGTCCCAATATTTTGAGATTCTTACAATGATTTATAATCATAAATGGACTCTCGAAAAGAGTAGAAAGAGAAACACTAAAGTTTAGTATATCTAAAGATATTACATAGATGAGTGAAACAAAATATATGTTTTTATCATTTAAGCGTTTGTGTTTCTGGTAGTTGGAACGAATTGAATGCTTCATCTTATATATGATGAAGGCATTTAATGACTGTTCGGAAGATTCAATGAAGCTGTTGAGAGTGATAAATAGCCGTTAGACTTAAACCGTGTTTATTAATCTCGTCGCTCGATTCATTCCATAATAGTTGACATTCTTTGTGTTCTTACTGTTGGATGATGTGGCATTCAAATAAGGAAAGAACCCATTAATGTTTTTGGAATGTGCAAAGAATGATCAACCAAATCCTTGCTTCGTTTTCTGAACCAGCATTTAATGCATCTGACGTAATCACTGCTTTTGATTAATCTTTAGTTAATCCATTATCTAATCATCTAAAACTCACTAACAATATAATTAAACATAGTTAGGAACAATAATGAGTGATGATATGAAATATACAAATCACACTTAAAGATTTAAGATTTACAGACCCGGTGATTGTAAAGTAAAGATGCGTTACACTCGAGTTAATTCATCCAAACTAGAGCAGGTGACTTGATTTTAGCATTCTACGCTAGAGTCACTAGTTTATCTTCTTTGGAAATAAGTTGAAGTTTAAGAAGAAGATGTTTCTGTATGACTTATGCTCGAGTTTAAAACATGTAGCTCAAGTGCATGACTTGAGTCAATTAAGGTTAGCTTGAGTCAAGTTCTTCTTTTACAAATGAACTTTGAAAAGGCATAATGGTTTGAAATCGTGTTAGCTCGAGTCATTAAGTGACTAGTTTATTTGAAAATGTGTTTTCAAATCTATGCTTGTGTTAAAGACAATGGCCTTTAGTCAAGGAATTCTGTATTTTGAAAATAAGTTTAAGTCCAAAAAATATAACTTGAGTCAATAGTACAAAGCTCGAGTCACTTTGAGTTCAAAATACTTTGAAAGCTCTCTACCTTGCACTGACTCGAGTTAAGCAACCTGAAACTCGAGTCAAGTTGAGTTCCAATATTTTGACAACTCTCTGTCTTGTGTTGACTTGAATTTTACAAGTCTAAACTTGAGTCAAGTTTGTGATGAAAGTTCTTGGTTAAGTTTGAACAAGTTTAAAAAACATTTTTTAACTTAACCATTAACTTGATTTAGTTTACAATTATCAATTATCATTAAAACACATAGAGAAATAACAACACAGAGATTTAATTTTTCTTCAGAGTCTTGACTTGCTAGTTACAGAGAGAGTAGATAGGGATTACTTGCTATGGCGAGTTTGTCAAATTGTCATGGCTAGTTACATAGAGAGTAAACTTCTTAAATTGTTTACTTGCTACGCCCAATTGGTCCACTTACTGAGGTCAGTTGTACAAGTTCCTTCTAACTTTACAATGCTTCCCTTCCTTTATTTTTTTCCTTGTTTCTTGGTTCTTATAGAGCTTCAAACCTTGTTTCCATCCTCCTACAAAATAGGGAGGATTTTTTAATTCTCAATTGAATCACAAACTACATAGGAAATAACAAGAATTTCTTTGATTTTTGCTTGTCCACAAGCAAAAACATGTATTTTCACTAAATTTCTTTAGTATTTATCATTGATGCATGAATAAATTTGTCCTCATTTGCTGCTCACAGAGTTATATAAAACAGGAAACCAAGTAAATATGTAAAAATGAACACTTCATATATTTAAAACATGCTTTTAAAGAATTTCCAAAAGTGAGTGTGTGAATGGAGTTCACATGTATTCCTTTTGCACTTGCTGAAGTTAAAAACAATATTTCAAGTAATATAACTATATTCAAATGCTCAATTCCAACATTATCTAATTTCTTCCTCTTTTCTTCTAATTCACTTCACATGACTTAAAAATCAAAGGGATTTTTCAACTTGTAATGGATCCATGGGTTAAGGTTCTGAAATGGAAAGGTAAAGGATAATCAACAAATACCTCAAGCTAGATGATAACCACTCAAGGGATTTCTTCCTTTTCTCATTCAACATACCCTCCTAGACTTAAACCAAAATGATCTTTTCCAAATCAAGCCTTAGATTTTTTTTCCATCATTTTTTCATACACTACATTTCTTTTTTCTTTTAACATTTTTGGCTTGATTTCTATACATTGTGAACCCTCTTACTTTCTACACTCCTTTTCCTAATCATTTGAAACTCGCAAATTACCACATTACACAACCCAATCAATTATCATCTATCTCAAAGGAACGAATCATGTTTTTTTTTCACATTGGCTTAGATAGGTAGTTGTTAGGTTTTTGAAAAAGAATCTTTAATAGTTTTTCAATAAGGCTCAAAATATGGGTTCAAAAAGGAATAAAATCAATTAGGTAAGCACTAAGGACTCAATCACATTTTATGAAGTGCCCTAATCAATTTTTTAAGCCGTTTGAAACAAATCAGAAGTTCTGAAGAAGTCCAAAGATCATTTTAAAATTAACAGTTTGAACAAAGAAATATAACATAAATTGCTGCAAAGCCTTTCAAAAAGAACATCCAAAATAAAGTTAGCTCCAATATTGCTTTCTTAGCTTAAAAACTCATGGCTGGCATGATTTATCACTACAATACATCCATTAATAACAAATTGGGTTAAGGTGTAGATTGGCCAACGAACTATTACCTGAGGAGCATATGGCACAAACATTAATTGAGGATACCTTAATTATCAATCAACAATTAAAAAGTGAAAATAAGTACCAAATTAAATAACAATTAAAAAACAACTATCACAATTACGTTAAAATGTGAGGCCTTTGGCGGACGATTGTGGCGAGAGACGCTAAAGGAAAGAGTAGTTATGCCTTCTTGTTGGATAAGGCAAACACCGGCGAGTTGGGACCCGTACAAGCGAGCCTTGTGGTAGCGGCGGCTGCTGCATGTGGAATCGGAGGACCGAACCAAGGTGCAAGGCACGTCGGTCATTTAAGCCGTTTGTGGACTCTGGATTTGATTTCGGTGCGTGATTCTCGCCTTGAAACTACATATGGACCTTGATGAGTTCAAGAGGATTAGTGGAACACCCAACAACAATGGAAGCTTTGGAGTCGTCGACACTGTGACAGTCAATGGAAGACGGAGACACCAAGAGAGTGACGGCATAGTTTAACGGCATTGTGCTTTTTTTTCACTTTTTAATCATTGATTGATAATTATGGTACCCCCAATTAATATTTGTGTCAGATGCTCCTTGGGTAATAGTTTGTTGGCCAATTTGCTTCTTAACCCTAACAAGTTTTTTGATCAAATATTTTAGATTGAAAAGTAATTTATATCATTGGATCACCCAGGCAACTTTGACAAATAAATTAGAATTTTAGTTAATTCATTTTGTTCTCATTAACCATTATTCACAAGCAAAAATAAGCATGGACAATTCAAAACATTCTAATAATTTTCTTTCAAAATTTTCACTATGCACATGAAAGTGTCAAACAACATTGCAACTATTACCCCTAAACTTCAAATTAACAATGTCCTCATTGTCAATCAAAAGGTTGAGAAATTAAAGAGCCAAAGACCGTAGAACATATCATCCACAAGAAAAAACAAAGAAAATCAAGCACACAAGTGGTTTAAACAAAATCTGTTAGGCTTTCACCATTAACCAACAATTTATAACAAAAAACACCATCATGGTGGAAAATGATCTGTGCAAGCTATCAAATATAAAATTGCCATACATGAAAGTCTCAGAATATTCATAGCAAAGAAATCAAGCAACCCACATGGTAGCTATAAGCAGCTAGCCGAAGTTCTTGCTTGAGTAAATCAGGGGCGAGTACTAATCCAAAAACATGTCTAGTCACAAACATCATAAAAATCTTGAAAACATGTACATCATTCGTGAAGGTGGAATATCACCTAGAGGGGGGGGTGAATAGGTGATCTCAAAAATTCTTTCGCCGGATAAACGATGAAAGCAGTAAAAGAAGTAAAGAGAAATGACACAGAGGACTTATCTTGGTTCGGTCTAACTCCTTGACCTACGTCCGGTCCCCGACACTCGGGATTTTCACTAACTCACAAATACAATTACACACTCGTAACTCGGGATGATCCTTTCTCCTTAGGACTCACTCCCCCTTACAAGTTGTAATCGTACACCCACACTCAAGATACCTCTATCTTGAGATTTGAACAAATATAAAAGAAATGATAAATCTCTCTCACGAGTAGATGAATAATAAATACTGAAGCTCAATGATATTTGAAGATATAAACGGAATAGAATTTGATCACTTTGAATACTCGTCGTGTTATTCGTCGATGAATTCAGCTCTTCGCCTATTTATACCGAGTTGAAGCTTGATGACCGTTTGAGTCGAATTAATTGCACAAAGCTTCGGTAGATGGGTAGTTGCGATTTGAATGTGATAGCCGTTGAGAGACTTCGACCGTTGCTTCATTAAATGTCTTCGCCTACTTGTGCGTAATAACAAAGGCTGGAATATCTTCGAATGCTACACGCTTTAATTTCGTTTGCGTGTTTCGTTTTTTCAGCGCAATAAATACTTTTGACATGTTGAAATGCTTTTGGCTAATCTCACATTAAACAAAGGTTAATCAACTGAAATCTACTCAAAAAGATGTTTAGATATAAGTTTGAGAGTGATTAAGAGTAGTTAAAAGATTACCCATAATGATTAGAGCAGAGTTTAAGTACATACCAATGGTTTCTGGAATTTGCAAGAACTTACTTAGGTAGCTTAAAGGATTTACTTGAGTAATATCCAGTTGTTCAAGAAACAGAGGCGTTAGAATCATTTTCATGAAATTACTTGCAAAGCTTACTCAAGTAATTTCGAAAGTAATATCAAAGATAATAAGACTTCGAGAGAAGAACAACATTACTTGCGAAGTTTGAAAGTATCACTCAAGTAGCTTTCGAAAGTAATATTGTGAGGCTTTGAAAAGAGGCGTCTATTACTTGATTACTTGCGACGAGATGTGTCTTACTCAAGTAAGGTCAGAGAGTAATGAGATTACTTGCGGAAAGGAAATAGCTTACTTGAGTAATTTGGAAAGTAATTTTTGAGCAAAACATGATTAAGTCTATGTTACTTGCAAATCAAAAGGTATTACTCGAGTAACTTCAGAAAGTAATGTTGAATAAAATAATTACTTGCGAAACTAAAGAACCTTACTCAAGTAACCATAGAAAGTAATTAAATTACTTGCAAAAGGAGTGCTCATTACTTGAGTAACGTCCGAAAGTAATACCGGATAGTTTTTCAACAAACTTTCGAAAGGTGTCAATTTATACAAGACAATTACTTGAATAACCAAGAACACCCGAGTAATTAACTTAACATTTTTGATTCAAAAACACAAATCCCTTTAACAAAAGGTTTAAATAATGAAGTCTTGTTATCATCAAAACTCCGTGAGCCAACAATTCGGTTCAATAGAATCATGTTAGTGAGTCCTTAAGGAAAGTATATCCGGAATGATCACAATTGTAACACCTCCAAACCAAACACTCAAATACTTAACCAAAGTATTTTAAATATCGTTAATAAGGATGTTCAGCATCCAAATAACTAAAATACAAACTTACTTCAACCAAAACCCACATTATAGTGTCAAATTAAATCATAATTTTTTTTCAATAAACAAAACGGAATACGGAAGTCTTAGGGTCATGGTAAATAAAACGACACAACATAAGCTGTAAGAGCACAAACAAGCCTTCAAGGCTCACTCCATAGGTGCCTTCCCTTGCTCCATACTAGAACAATCACTAGAAAATTGTCAATATAAGGTGAGATTCGACGTCTCAGTAATCATTGAAAGTTTCTACCGTACACAAGAAATCACAAATGATAGAAAGAAGGAGTTGATTGTGTATATATTTGTATGTATCACAATCCTCATATACAACACTTATAATTGAATCATCATGTCAATCTGTATTTTCATCACATTATATACTATACAATTATGCAATATTCAATATGTAACCTCCCTTATATCATCATCCATCTTTATACCGCTGACTAGAGTCATAGGCTAACATATAGTCCAATAGAGAACCCATCCATTTGATTGGATTGTCCCAAGCTCACCAGTTCTTAAGATACACCCGACTAAAGGTGTAGAGCTTAAATCTGGACGATGGCTCCCCTCCTTAAAAGAACACAACTAAGAAGGTGTCACATGTCCTACAACTCTAATGCAATCCCAGCCAAAGGAAGACATAGAAGAAAGGGCCTTGACAAGTGTATCCATTGTGCACCGAGTGATGACATACCACGTGGTAAAAGATTTCAACATACAAATTCCTCCTTACTCCAACCTATCGCAAATGTAACCGCCATGACAAACATATATTCAATCACCAATCATATAATTAAAAGAAAAGGTACAATAAATTATGCTTCAATGCATATAGAATACCAATTTACAATATACATACACAAATACATATAATTCAGTCCTTTAATTATATATATATATATATAAAAGATAGTCATTCACAATAATACACAATTCACAAGTATATGGAATAATATTCAGAGTTACCTATTACTCCCTAACCTATAGGTAATCACACAAGAGTTACTCAAAGCTCTCAATGAGAGTCTACAAATCACGCATATAAATATATATTAATATATTACTCAAAGCTATTCTATAGTTTCTATAAAGCTGCTCTAAAACTATTGTAAAGCATCAAGGCTACCCTCTTGAAAACTAATATAATATACACATATCTTAGTCAAGGATACAAGTTATCTTATTTATGCATGTAGGGAAGAATATTTAAACATATGATAGAATCTACAAAAACTTCAGGTTAGAATAGAAAGGTAAACAAAGTTAAATTTTAATAGGTGAGTGTTTTCAAGAAAGGAAGAAATATTATACACATAATAGAAGAGTAAGAAAATGTGGTCTTCCCTCTTCTCTATGCACACAAGCCGTACAAAATGAGGAAGGCAATCAAGTTTCTCGTTTCAAAAATAAAAAGAGAAAAAGGAAATTAATAGGATTAGAAATGTGAGGCAAAGGAGAATCCAAATAAAATAGGGTAAAAGTGCAAAAATACAATTATGCTTTTACTCAAAGTGCACTCAACACCAAATGCTTTTTTGAGGTGGAAAAGTACTCATAAGCTTATAAAATTGGAGCAAAATTCATAGCACCGTTAAAAGGGACTAACTTTGTTTGTGGGACCCCTGTTTTAAAAAAAAAATGTCTAAATTTTAATTTCTTTATTTGCCTTTCTGATTGATCGATTCCCTCCCTTCCTCTTTTCATTTCCATGTTCCCTTCCTAGATGCCGGTGAAGGCAATGGAGACTCCCTCCCTTCCTTATTTCATCGTCCCGTTTCCTTCTTACATGCCGACGACAACGACATCCTCCCTCAATGACGGCCATGTTTCAGTCTTAATCTTTGCGGCTATAGCAAAACCAACACCCCTGCTTCAGTCTCCAATTACGGTGATGACTATTATATATGTTGATCCGAGGCTCTTGTTTGATTGTTTTCTCCATTCATTCAATGTTTTGACCATATCTATTTGGGAAGAGCTTTATCACCTACTTATTTTTGGTGGTAGTGTTAGATATGGAATTTCACTCTTTCCTTGGGTCGAGTCAAATCGTGGCGAGGCTTCGACGATATTGGAGAAGAACTAGATAGGGGAAGAGGATCAAGAAACTCAAAGCCATGTCCTTTAAGAAGCATTTCCACTCTTTCAGTTTCGATTTAGAGGAAGATGAAGTGATCTTAGTATTAGAGGTAGAGGATGATAATTTGACTGGGTAAAAAAGGGCTTTGCAACCTATGATAACCGTAAAAGAAGCAAACAAAGAAGATGACATCAAGACCATGGCCATCAATATTCTGGTGAAAGTAGATAGAATGATGGTGAGGAACGTTGAAGCATAATCTTACCTCAATGAAGATGGAATTGAAGCTTAGTGGCTTTAGGTGTGCTTGGGGTATCCTGGAAGTCATGCTAACTTGATCTCGGTCTGGTTTTGTTTTTTTCTTCCAACCTAGTTATTTTTTATAATGTGTTCATTTTTTGATTGATGATTGTTGATGATGAATTTTGAGAGTAAAGAGGATGAATCAAAGGTGTTCTAAGCGGCGGCGAGGGAGGTTGGGAGGAAGTGGAGGTTGGGGGCATTTTGGTCCTTTCAAGTGGTAATTAATGTATGTTAGCATCTTTTAATAGTGCTATGAATTTTGCTCCAATTTTATAAGTTTATGAGTACTTTTACACCTCAAAAGAGCATTTGGTGTTAGGTGCACTTTGGATAAAAGCTTATGTGTATTTTTTTCACTTTTACCCAACAAAATATACATGTGTCTGAGGGTAGGAACTTGAAAGGATATCCTGTCCAAGAACCTTAAAGAGGGAGAACTACATCTTGTAAATGGATCTGTAATTTTTTTTTAAAAAAAATAAATAAAACAAATATGTAACACCCCGTTTTCGTAAACGTTTTCGCGGATATTGATCGAGTTGAGCGGTTGAATTTTTTTTTTTGAATTTAAATATGAAATAGAAGTTTGAATAACATTCATAATAATATGTCCGGTAGTCATAAGTGGTGCATCATCCGAATATTTCTAGACAAAATAGACTATAATTTATTTTCTTCATCCGCCTCTACGCTACGCCTCTTTCCTTCACGCATCGTCCGGACACCCCAGGATCCGAAGCTATATTATCAATGACTGAGATCCAATGCCCATTCGATCTCGATAACGGTTAACCTCATGCTTATGTAAGCAGTATATGCATGACAGATATCCACAGCATTTCAAAGTATAAAAACACATCTCCACATATCAGGCAATAACATTACACAGCCCCTGCAGTATGTATGTCATTCCAGTCTGCACACTCTCCGGTGCCACGATAGCATGTCGTGTCCATAGCGCTAGGAAAACTCTAAAACGGTGTTAACAATGCCATAACCCGTGTACTCATAACTCCACCATTTTTCAAACAAAGCAGAATCTCGGTATATGAACACAAACAAACACATATAGCACACAATAAGCATCATATTAAGGTTACAATACGCGTCCGTACCTTTTCGCGGTATAACAAGATTTTGACGTAAAAACGAGAAAACAACGGGTAAAAACAAATGTATGACGGTAAGACAACGGCGGCTTGACAGCGGTACGATTAATCCAAATATCCTATAAGCATAACATTTATCAATATTTAAGACTATAACATGCATTTTAGGTAAAAATTACCATTTTGCTCCTGACCCCCTAATCGGCGCAATTTCGAAGCTTTTACTTTAACCCGCTCTTTTTCTCCAAAATTTTGCCAGATCTCTTTTCCCAAAAATATTTTCAACATAAATATCATATATACTCATAAAATATGATATCTAAAACTATTCAGAAAGATTAAAAGAAATTCTAGCATTTCCACTCTATCTACCGAAAGAACTACTAGAAGCTTAAGACTAGGGACCGAAAAACTTACTCCGGCTTGGCTAGAACTTCAAGAGCTCTTCCTTCTCTCTACTCTCTCTCTAGATTTTGGATCCTTGGTGTGGAAAATGAAGAGCAAGGTGCTTGCTATTTATAGGGAAAAATAAGGACAAGGTGGGAATTTATGAAAAGTTCTCCAGATCGGATTTCGGCCGTCAGATCGCATTTTGGACAAATGGGCTGATCTTGGCATTACACATAAGGTGCTGACCTCCCCCGCCCTTGTGACATCATCTTTGATGATGTCACACATGCTGACTTACCGATAGTCTCCCCTGATCGGTGTTCGAATCGCGTAATCTTGCTTAGAAACTTAAAAAATCGATAGCAAGGCAGTTCAAGTTCTATTCTTTCCCTTTAAGAATACCTGGTTTAACTAAATTTTTGATCCCATTATGGGGTATTTCCTCATCAGATGAAGATTTTCAGACAAACGCCAACAGTTACGGAAATTACTTCCGATAGAACCAGCTTCTTGGCAGAAAATCACTGGTTCGTAATATGTTCTGACCTAAGTAACAATATCCCTGGTTTGAAAAACATGGTGTGTTTTCTATAAGTCACTTTTAGCACTATCTGCCCTATCTTAATTATCCGGTACCCTTAATTACGTTGTTGGTTTGAAACGACTTCGAGACAATTTCGCTCCGAGGTAGAATTTCACTTGGTTTATAAAAAGTCCGATGACTTAGACTAAATCCCTATACCTTGGTGTAGGATTTAATTTCTATCCATTCTCAAAGGTCCTGTTGGTTCTTTACCATATATAATATTATTTTAATAAAAATATCTAGATATTAATTTTTTCCTTTTTATTGTTTATTTATTTTTCTAAGCATAAAATATTTTATTAATATTTATTTTTATTTAATTATTTATTTCAAATTTTCAGCATTTATTTATTATTTTTCTAATTTATTTATCTTATATTTTAATCCAAGTAATTAGCCATTAATTACTTAATTAGCCATTTACTAATTGTTGACAATTTTATTATTTAGGATTAACTATTATCTCTCAACTTTTTGACTTACATTGGCATTTTATATCCTATGTAAAATATTAAAAATACTTGGGGCCAAAAAGTGCTTTTAATATTATTTTATTTATGCACCTTTATTTTCCGGGAAATAATCCCAAAAATTTCTAAAATTAAAGATAACATACTCCTAAGTTTTTGTCAATAACTTTTGTTATATGAGATTTATCATAATATTTTCAGCCGTTTTCGCCTTTATAAAAATACACTTGTCGGGGTTTTAACTCTTTTTCTTTTCTTATTTTTACGGTAATTTCCCCTAAGTAACAAGGTAATTTTGCTCAATAATTGAGACCACATATTCACCTTTAACATTTGAAGGAATATTTGTTTATAATTAATGGTCATCCGAGTTATTGAATATCCGGTATTACATTTCTCCCCGTTAAACAAAATTTCGCCCTCGAAATTTATTCTAGTCTAACTAAGCTACTAGTCACGAATTCGGGGTATTTCCGTATCATATCTTCTTCTGTCTCGCATGTCGCCTCTTCAGGTGACAATCCCTTCCAGACTACTTTCACCATTGGAATACTCCGGTGCCTAAGCCGTCTCTCTTGACGCTCAATGATCTGCTCCGGTACGACTTCAAAAGTATTGTCATGTCGTAATTCAACGGTCTCGTATTCAATAATACGGTCGTGGTCGGGTTGGTATTTCTTTAGTCGGGAACATGGAATACGTCGTGAAGTTTACTAAGGTTCGGGGGTAAGGCGATCTGATACGCCACTGGTCCGCGTTTGGCTAGGATTTCAAATGGTCCTATGTAACGAGGACTCAACTTCCATCGTTTTAGTGTTCTACCAATACCGGTCACCGGGGACACTTTCAGAAACACATGGTCTCCGACTTCAAATTCAAGAGGTCTTCTCCTCTTGTCCGCGTAGCTCTTCTGTCTGCTCTGAGCTGCCAGGAGTCTCTTCCTGATTAATGCAATTTGTTCGGAAGTCTTATCAACTATATCCGGCCCAACGAACTCGCGTTCGATAGTTCCGTCTGGAAGATATAGGTGACTTACACTTTCGTCCGTACAACGCCTCGACGGTGCCATCCGTATACTCGCATGGTAGCCGTTGTTGTACGCAAATTCCGCCAATGGTAGATGTTGGTCCTAATGGCCTTTAAAGTCCAACACACACGCTCGAAGCATATCTTCTAACGTCGTATTGTTCTTTCAGATTGACCATCGGTCCGAGGGTGATAGGCGTACTAAATCGCAGCTTAGTACCTAACGCTTCGTGCAACGCTTGCCAAAACTGATATGTGAATCGCGGATCGCGATCAGAGACAATGCTCTTTGGCACACCATGAAGTCTCACGATTTCTTTGATATAGATTTCTGCTAAGCGTTCTGGGAATGATTTATCGATGGGAAGGAAATGTCTGATTTGGTTAGTCGGTCAACGATTACCCGGATCGCATCGTGATTCCCGATCTTGGGCAATCCTACTACCAAATCCATGGTTACGCACTCCCATTTCCATTCCGGAATTTCAAATCCTTGAAGATGGGCTGCGGTCGTTGATGTTCAATCTTAACCTTCTGACAAGTTAAGCATTTGGAAACGTACTCGGTCACGTCCTTCTTCAGTCCGGGCCACCAGAGTTCGGACTTAAGGTTTTGGTACATTTTGACCATTCCTGGATGCAAAGTATATTTACTTTTGTGAGCTTCGTCCAGAATCTTTCGCTGCAACTCATCTACTGGGGGTATGTAGATTCGCTTCTTGTATCTGACCAAACCACTAATGGATAGGTCATAGTCTTGAGTTTCGCCCCGTGCGATCATCTCTTGCATAGCAATAGCTCGGTCGTCAAGTTTCTGAGCTTCCTCAACCTCGTCTCTCAAATCGTATTCTTCTTGACTGACAAGAAGACTCGCAAGATAGACTTCGCTTGAAGCATCGAAACTTCCGCAAATTTGATTTGATAAGTTCAAATCCCTGAAGTCTTCAAGCAACTTCAGTTCTTGAACCATCATGTGCGCTACCCGCACCGACTTTCTACTAAGAGCATCTCGTAACGACGCTCGCTTTACCCGGATGATATTTAATCTCCAGGTCATAGTCTTTGAGTAACTCCATCCAGCGACGCTGCCTCATGTTGAGTTCCTTTTGATCAAAAAGGTATTTTAGGCTCTTGTGGTCGCAGTATAATTCTACGGTTGCACCGTACAGATAATGCCTCCATATCTTCAAAGCAAACACAATTGCCGCAAGCTCTAAGTCATGCGTAGGATAATTCAACTCGTGAACTTTAAGCTGACGAGAGGCATAAGCCACCACTTTGCCCTGTTGCATCAGGACACACCCCAATCCATGCCGTTGTCATCACTATAGACCATATAAGTCTCACTCCGGATCCGGGATTATCAATGCGGGTGTCGTGGTCAACCTCTCCCTCGCCTACGAAAGCTATCCTCGCAGTCCTCACCCCATACAAAGGGTTGGTTTTTCCTTGTGAGCTTCGTCAATGGTAAGGCAAGACGTGAGAAATTTTTTTATGAATCTGCGGTAATATCCCGCTAGACCCAGAAAACTACGAATCTCCGTCACTGTCTCTGGTCTTTTCTAGTCCAGAACTGCTTCCACTTTGCTGGGATCAACAGCAACTCCGCCTCGTGATATGACATGGCCCAGAAATCTAACTTCTGGTAACCAAAACTCACATTTGCTAAGTCTAGCAAAGAGTCGCCTCTCTCGGAGTATACTCAACACTAATCGCAGATGTTCTTCGTGCTCCTCTCTATTTTTTTTGAATAGACAAGGATGTCGTCAATAAACACCACTACAAACTTATCCAGGTGTTGACGAAAAATTCTGTTCATGTAGTCCATGAATACAACGGGTGCATTTGTTAAGCCGAAAGGCATCACAAGGAATTCGTAATGCCCATATCCGGTTCTAAAAGTTTGTCTTGGGAACGTCACTAGCTTTAACTCGTAGGCGATGATATCCGATCGCAAATCGATTTTTGAGAAAATGTTGGAATCAGATAATTGATCCAAAAGATCATCAATTGCGGGAGAGGATATTTATTTTTGATGGTCACTTTGTTCAACTCACGATAGTCGAAAACTTCCATCTTTCTTCTTTACAAACAGCACCGGGGCTCCCCATGGTGAAACACTGGGTCAGATAAACCCTTTCTCGAGTAGTTCCTCAAGTTGCTTCTTTAGTTCTTGCATTTCGTTTGGTGCCATACGATATGGAGCTTTGGATATTGAACCTGTGCCAAGCATCAGTTCAATGGCGAACTCAACTTCTCTTTTCGGAGGTAGTTCAGTGAGCTCATTTGGGAAGACATCCGGAAATTCATTTACGACAGAGATGTCTTGGAGTGAAGGTTCGGCTTCCGCCTTGATAGAAAAGAATACCATGTAGGCTTGGCATCCATGCTTAATACATCTTTGAGCCTCTGCAACAGAAAGAAAATTTAGATTTGCGTCGATCTTGCCTCTGCCGCGAGGAGGTACAAAAGATATGCTTTTACTTCCGCAATTAAGGATCACGTTATTCGCAGACAGCCAGTCAAGACCGAGAATGACGTCAATGTCATGGAGTGGCAACCGAATAAGATCAATGTTTGAATCACGTCCATTTATACTCGCAACACAATTTAGACATGAATCAGAAGCTAAGGTCTTAACACCGAGTGGTGTAGATACTAACAAGTCACAAGGTAAACTATAGGCGAGCATTCCTAGACGTTTAGCACAATCATAGGAAATGAACGAGTGACTAGCACCCGAGTCATACAATGCTTGAAGTGAATATCCGTTTAGAGATATTGTACCTTGGATCATGTCCAGGAGATTTTACGGCTTCCTTCATGGGTCAAGGCAAACACTCGACCCGGATTCTGCGTCTTTTGCTCCGCTGCTCTCAGTGGACAATTTACATTGATATGTCCAGGCCTGTTACACTTGTAGCAAGTCAGCTGTCCCTCGCAGTTGCTACCTTGATGGTACCTTCCGCACTTGTGACACGGTCGGGACGCTTGGTTTCTTGGGACGTTTTGTTGTCCGGCCGATAGGCCTCTTGTTTCCTCCGGGGAATTACTCCAAGGTGGCCTCCTTTTCTGGCCGAAGTTTCCGCGGTTGGCACCGCCACGATTTGGGCCAGTGTTGCTGGAGAGCCTGTTCCTCCGTAGCTCCCTCAGGTTTCGCTCGATGAGCCGACATGCTTCAATAGCATGAATAAGATCTTGAAATTGCAGGGAAACGAGTTTCTCTCTGATTTCAAATTTGAGTCCGTACACCAGTATGTTTGCCATACTGCTTCCTTCATCATCTCTTCTAACATGCGAAGAGTAACGAGACAGATTTGTGAAGCGGGCGAAGTAGTCATCTACTGACTCCTCTTGGCCCTGTCGGATGTGAAGGAATTCAGACTCCTTCATGATTTTACGAAGCGGGGAAATACGCTCGTTGAATTTTTCTAGAAATTTCTCCCATGTGATGGGACAATAATGGAGATGTAAAGATCTTGCTATTGAATTCCACCACCGGTAACGTCTCCTTCCAGTTTATAAATATCCAGTTGGGGTTTGCGATCTTTTGGGCATTCCATCACTTCAAAGATTTTGTTTAATTTCATAAGTCAGTCCTCTGCGAAGTCTAACTTACCACGAAAAGCTGGGGGCTTCAGCTTGCAGAATTGGGCTACCCAATGTTGAGTAGTCTCAGCCTCCCTACGGGGAGGTTGCAGATGCACGATTGCCCTTTCGAGCCTGTGCGGGGATGGTGATCGTTCGGGTTCTTCTTCCTCTTCTTCTTCTTCTTCATCTTCTATCTCGGTTTCAGTCCGCCTTTCGAATCGTTCGGTGCGTAATTCTTCAATCATGGCCCGTTGCTCATGCAACATTGCCATGACTTCTTGCCATGCGTTCAGATTTGGCGGGTTCTGTTCACGAGCCTCTGGCTCTGGTTCATGTGTCGAAATGGGGATTACTTGAGGTTGTCGGCCTCAGCCCCTTCCTCTGCCTCGGCCTCTGGGAGCACCAGCTCCTCTTAAGTTTGCCATTTTTGTTATATTTTCATTTACGAGAGACGTTAGTCAGGTTAGAATAACACATACACAAGTACACAACATCTCATTTATTTATCAACATACAAACCTCATATATAACTATATGCATCCCTATACTACCCTTATATACACGGGTCTTTTACTCACACATCTTATGCACATAACAAGTCAAAACACACTTGTAATTCAAAATACACAACAGTAGTTTACAATCTACTATTATCTCTTCTTCCACTGCTTTCTTGATCTGTTCCCATCCTCACATTCTCCGATACACCAGACGTTTAAGATTAAAGATCCATGATCCGACATCCTCAAAATTTCCTCCGTTTAGAATTTTATTGGTCTTTTCAACCCAGTAACGGGTACGGGGAAAATGCTGGAGAGTGGATCTGATCTAATCTCCGGGAGGGTATGGATAAATGTATCGCGAGTTGGCCATATAGGACTCTTTGACGTTTGTCGTATTATAGGTATTTGCTCTCGGGTCATTATAAGAAATTAAGCGGCATGAACGAGTTCTAAATGCAAGGCCTCTGTAAGGATTTGGTTGTTGTCTAACACATACTGTAGGTCGTCGGAGTATGCATCAGGATTATCTAGGTTTTGGATTTCCGGGTAGTCGAAGTTATCTCCTACTGAGGAGTGATGGGTATGTCCTCCGTGCTACTCGCCTCCATCTACCCAGATACAACACATACTGCTTATCTTCTCTGTCCATCTCTACAACACAACACCAGGTTATATCAATACTCTTTTTAAAAAATCTATTTTTGCAAAATGCAACATATCTAACTACGCTACTCAACCAGTTTGGCCAGGCAGGGTTTAATTCTATGGAAGTCTCACCGAGTATTTACGGCGACTGAGTGACAACCACATAAACCTTTATAGTTTAAGCACCAAACTGATTGTAGTAACATAGTCAAGTTTGTGCCAGAGCTTTTTGCTCTAAGCCAAAGGCTTTTGAACCTAACTCCGTTAACCGAACAGAATGACCAGACAAGTGTCTATCATGGGAGCCTCACCGGGTGCTAGGGTGACCGATGGTCGATCCACATAGACTAGCCTTGCCTTGAAGCCCCCAAACTGTCGTATTAACATAGTTAGATTCATGCCAGACAACCGCTCCGATACCAAAAATGTAACACCCCGTTTTCGTAAACGTTTTCTCGCGGATATTGATCGAGTTGGCCGGTTGAATTTTTTTTGAATTTAAATATGAAATAGAGTCACCGAATAACATTCATAATAATATGTCGGTAGTCATAAGTGGTACGTCATCCGAATATTTCTAGACAAAATAGACTATAATTTATTTTCTTCATCTGCCTCTCTACGCTGCCCTCTTTCCTTCACTCGTCCGGACACCCCGGGATCCCGGGGCTATATTATCATCACCGAGATCCAATGCCCATTCGATCTCGTGTAACGGTTAACCTCATGCTTATGTAAACAAGTATATGCATGAGATATCCACAACATTTCACAAGTATAAAAACACATCTCCACATATCAGGCAATAACATTACACGCCCCTGCAGATGTATGTTATCCCGGTACCGCACACTCTCCGGTGCCACGATAGCATGTCGTGTCCATAGCGCTAGGAAAACTCTAAAACGGTGTTAACAATGCCATAACCCGTGTACTCATAACTCCACCATTTTTCAAACAAACAGAATCTCAGTATATGAACACAGCAAACACATATAGCACACAATAAGCATCATATTAAGGTTACAATACGCGTCCGTACCTTTCCGACGGTATAACGGTACTTTGACGGAAACGGAAAACAGCGGGTAAAAACAGCGGTATGACGGCGGTACAATAGCGGCTTGACAGCGGTACGATTAATCCAAATATCCTATAAGGATAACATTTATCAATATTTAAGACTATAACATGCATTTTAGGTAAAAATTACCATTTTGCCCCTAACCCCCTAATCTGCGCAATTTCGCCAGAGCTTCGCTGTTTCCGCTTTTTTTCTCCAAAATTTTGCCAGATCTCTTTTCCCAAAAATTTTTTCAACATAAATATCATATATACTCATAAAATATGATATCTAAAACTATTCAGAAAGATTAAAAGAAATTCTAGCATTTCCACTCTATCTACCGAAAGAACTACCGAAGCTTAAGACTAGGGACCGAAAAACTTACTCCGGCTTGGCTAGAACTTCAAGAGCTCTTCCTTCTCTCTACTCTCTCTAGATTTTGGATCCTTGGTGTGGAAAATGAAGAGCAAGGTGCTTGCTATTTATAGGGAAAAATAAGGACAAGGTGGGAATTTATGAAAAGTTCTCCGATCGGATTTGCCGTGATCGGATCGCATTTTGGACAAATGGGCTGATCTTGGCCTTACACATAAGGTGCCGACCTCCCCCCTTGTGACATCATCTTTGATGATGTCACACATGCCGACTTACCTAGGTCTCCCCGATCGGTGTTCGAACGCGTAATCTGCAGAAACTTAAAATCTGATAGCAAGGCATCGGAGTTCTATTCTTTCTCTTTAAGAATACCTGGTTTAACTAAATTTTTGATCCCATTATGGGTATTTCCTCATCACTGAATATTTTCGGACAAACGCCAACTGATTACGGAAATTACTCCGATAGAACCAGGCACTTTCTTCGCGTAAAATCATCGGTTCGTAATATGTTCGACCTAAGTAACCATATCCCTGGTTTGAAAAACACGGTGCGTTTTTATAAGTCAATTTTAGCACTATCCGCCTATCTTAATTATCGGTACCCTTAATTACGCTGTTGGTTTCGTAAACGACTTCGGATTACTCGCTCCGAGGTAGAATTTTCTTGGTTTATAAAAAGTCGATGACTTAGACTAAATCCCTATACCTTGGTGTAGGATTTAATTTCTATCCATTCTCAAATGTCTGTTGGCTCTTTACCATATATAATATTATTTTAATAAAAATATCTAGATATTAATTTTTTCCTTTTATTTTTTATTTATTTTTCTAAGCATAAAATATTTTATTATTTTTATTTTTATTTAATTATTTATTTCGAATTTTCAGCATTTATTTATTATTTTTCTAATTTATTTATCTTATATTTTAATCCAAGTAATTAGTCATTAATTACTTAATTAGCCATTTACTAATTGTTGACAATTTTATTATTTAGGATTAACTATTATCTCTCAACTTTTTGGCTTACATTGGCATTTTATATCCTATGTAGAATATTAAAAAAATCTTGCGCGCTAAAAAGTGCTTTTAATATTATTTTATTTATGCACCTTTATTTTCCGGGAAATAATCCCAAAAATTTCTAAAATTAAAGATAACATACTCCCTAAGTTTTTGTCAATAACTTTTATCATATGAGATTTATCATAATATTTTCAGCCGTTTTTCTGCCTTATAAAAATACACTTGTCGGGGTTTTAGTTCTTTTTCTTTTCTAATTTTCATTAATTTCCCCTAAGTAACAAGGTAATTTTGCTCAATAATTGAGACCACATATTCACCTTTAACATTTGAAGGAATATTTTTTTATAATTAATGGTCATCCGGGTATTGAATATCCAATTATTACAAATAGATGTATGCAAAGCCACGCAATGGAATAAAAGCATAAGTCAAGAAGCATCACCTATTTGCAGATCTACAAGTTTTGTGTTTTTTTTTTTTTTTAAAAAAAAAAAGAAGAATGAAGAAACGTCCTTGTTGTAAGTGAGATAGAGAGGACAAAATATGGGTTTTGTTCAAATCTCCATACACGCACAACAATGAACTGAAGAACTTCGGGAGAGTTAAAAAAAAAATTGTTATCCCTACCAAAAAGTCATGTTCAGCCATCAGATAAAAGAAATGAAAAGAGGAAATAGTATTGAAAATTATATAGGTACACACTTACAATGTCAAGCTAAATTGCAATAGTATTGAAAGGAGGAAAGAGTATTAGCCGGATGAAATGAAAAGCTTGACAAGAAGTTAGACAAGAGAAAAGAAGAGAGAGAAAAAAAAATTAAGGAGAGTAGTCATAAATCAACAATATAGACATTGAGAGGAAGAAAGGAACCTGGGAGCAGTGTATGGACGGATTATCAAGGGCAAGGGTTAGCGCATTTATATAGGTAATATATTAGGGCTATGGTTTGCTTTTTGATTAAAACAATACTTTTTTATTTTTATTTTTCTTTAAAAAAAACTTGTTTTTGTTCTATTCTTTTTTTTCTTAGAACTTGTATGTATGTATGTATGTATGTATGTATGTATGATTTATTCTATATTATTTAACTAACTAAAATTTAAGCTACAATTAACTTTAAGGATGTTACAATTCTCCCCTCCTAAAAAGAATTTTGTCCCCAAAATTCGACTCACATGCTAAAAGACATAGCTAGTTAAACAAATAAGGTTAGTCCTTCCTCATCATTTCCTCTATCTCCCACGTGGCATCACCCGGAGCTATTCCTTTATAAACTGTTAGTTCTCTATGTGTTTTGATGATAACTGATATTTGTAAACTTAAATATAGTTAATGGTTAAGTTAAAATGTTTGAAACTTGTTCAAACTTAACCAATAACTTTCTGTCAAGACTAAACTCGAGTTAACACTAGACAGAGAGTTAGTCAAGTCATTTAGACTTAGATTGACTCAAGTGTCTAAATGAAAACTTGAGTTTGAACTTGGCCGAGAGTTTTCAAAGCTTTTAATTATAAAGTAACTCGAGCCAATCTTGGTCAAACTCGAGTTAGTGGTTGGCCGAGAGTTTTCAAAGCTTTTACATTCTAAAGTAAACTCGAGTTAGAGCAAGGCGAGAGTTTTCCTAAGTATTTTGAACTTAAAGTGACTCAAGCCTATTATTGAAAACTCCAGTAAGCTTTTGTGGACTTAAACTTATTCTCAATATTAAAGAAGTCCTAAACTCGAGTTAATCACTTAATGACTCGAGTTAATGCGATTTCAAAACATTTTCAAAATACTTTCGTGAAGCTCATCTCGAAGGAAGATCTAAACTCGAGTGAACCACAATAAACTCGAGTCACGCACATGAGTGAAACATTTTAAAGCTGAGTTTCAATAATACATAAATATCTTCATTTTAACTTCAAATCTATTTTTAAAGAAGATGATCACGTAATTCAAGCCTAAAATATTAAACTCGAGTCATGCACTCCAGTTTACTTAAACAAACTCGAGTGTTAAGCGTCTGTTTTGAAATCACCTTGTACGTATTTGCGAAATCTTCAAGTATGATCTATATACTTCATATCATCTCTCATTACTATTTTTAACTATGTTTAATCAATTTGTTAGTGAGTTCCGGATGATCAAACAAGTGTTTAAATGAAGATTAGCCATAAAGCAAAAGATGATGTCGAGTATTAAATGCGGTCTAGAAAACTATGCATGAATTTGGTAAATCATTCTCTACACATTCTAAAGGCTTTAATGATTTTCTCTCCTCATCTAGACGCTAGATCATTCAACGGATTTGTTTCAAGGAAAGTCAACAAAAAAAGTCTGGACATTTAGATTAAATCAAAGTGCATTTATTGAGTCTAATGGTTTTATTCCTTAATTTCTTATCCATAACATCAACAATTCGCTCCAATTTGGATTTATATGTCATATTATCTCTGAGTTCTATCTCCTCCACTTCAATAACGTGGGAATGGTCTGGTTGGTACTTCTTCAATTGTGTTACATGGAAGATATCATGAAGGTTCGCAAGCCACTGACCCTACTCTCTCCAAGATCTCATAGGGACCTATGAAACGAGGTGAAAGCTTCTTTGCTCGAATCGCTCTACCAATGCTTGTCATCAGTGTGACTATTAGAAATACATGTTCACCCCCATGAACTCCAATGGTTGCCTTCTTCTATCAGTATAACTCTTCTCTTTACTTTAGAGGGTTAGAAGTTTTTGTTGAATTATCTTAATCTTCGGGTAGTTTCATCCACCAAATCGGACCTAGTAAACTCCATTCTTTCAAATCTGTCCAACAAATTGGAGATCTACCCTTCCTTCCATATAATTCCTCATAAGGTGTTATCTTGATGCTCGAGTCATAACTGTTGTTATATGCAAACTCTTCCAAAGGAATTTGACTGTCCCAACTTCCTGCCAGCTCAATTGCACATGCTCGCAACATGTCTTCTAAAATTTGTATAGTCCTCTCATTTTGCCCATTAGTTTGGGGGTGGTAAGCAATGTTGAACTAGAAACAAGTCTCAATAGCATCCTTCAATGCTCTCCAAAATCGTGAAGTAAATCGTGGCTCACAATCTGATACGATGCTTTTTGGTCCCCATGCAATCTGACAATTTCCTTCATATAGATTTTCGCTAGTCTCTCAAGAGAGTACTCCGCTCTAATAGCTTAAAAAATGAGCTGACTTAGTCAATCTATCAACAATTACACAAATGGAAAACAACGAGCAACAAACTAAGTCACATCTTTCTTCATGCCTCGCCACCACCAACTCTTTTTAAGATCATGATATATCTTGGTTGCTCCAGGGTGAATAGTGTATTTGCTCCTATGAGCTTCCTCAAGCATGAGTTGTCTTATTTCTCCATCACCAGATAAACATACTATTCCTTTATACCTCAATATCCTGTCTTCACCAATCTTGAATTCTAACTCTTTTACTTCTTCAATATCTTCCCTAACACCCAATAAATACTCATCCTTGAGCTAAGGGAAATTAATTTCTTTCCAAGTTGTACTTTTAATGGTTAATGCTTGCATGGTAGAAACTAGTCCCGATATTACATCAATAGATGTACTTCACACATCCTCAAGTAATTTATGTTTCTTCACCATCAACTGGGCTGCAGGGATTGACTTCCTGCTTAGGGCATCCGCTACAACATTTGTCTTTCCTGGGTGGTACTTTAACTCGTAGTCGTAATTCTTGAGAAACTCCATCCACCTTCTTTGCCGCATGTTAAGCTCTTTTTGGTCAAACAGGTACTTCAGACTCTTTTGGTCACTAAAGACCTCAAATTGTGAACCATAGAGATGACGCCTCTAAATCTTCAAAGCAAATACTAATGCTACCAACTCCAAGTTATGAGTAGGATAGTTCTCTTTATGTGGCCACAACTATCTGGAAGCATAAGCAATTGTCCTACCATTTTGCATTACCACACACCCAAGACCCTTCTTGGAAGAATCAGTGTATAAAGTGAAAGTTTGAGTAGGATCTAGAATTAAAGTACCAGTGTGTAGTCTAGATAGTCTTAAAATCTAGGAAAGCTACTTCACACTTCACGTTCCATACATACAAGTTGATCCTTTCTAGTTAATTTAGTTAAGGACATGGCTGTACTTTCTAAAGCTTCTTCTTAGTATCTATATATACTTGTATCAAAAGGACTTTCTTGGACTGTAGAGTTGAGGAATGGATGTCTGTGTGTAGGGGGATGGTGAATGGAACGAATATGCTATAGCAAGGCACCAGACAGACTTTTAGCAAAAGTAAACATGATATTGCACTTAACAAGCCCCTTATTACTGCCTTGTGCTTTTAGACTACTACTTTTTTTTACAAGGCACCATTCTAAAACAACTTTTGCACTTATGAAGCGGTGTGCTACAACATTGCCAACGTTTATCTTCAAATGAAATTGTTTGTCTGTTCCCATTATAGCAATGTATGTTTTGCTCAAGGGGGTTAGCAAGGGAATCATGATATCAATGGTTTATGTATAGGACTTGTGGGTGAAAATGAATGCCTTTATCATGTACAATTTTATTCAATTGCAAGCCAGTGAAAACCAGAGAAATAAGACAAACCAAAGAGAGTTCTAAAACTAGCAGGCATGCTCACGAATATAAAATTTAAGGCTCAAAAATCCTTCCATGTGGCTCAATTCTGTATTCTTCCTTATTGTTACTTTATCCTATCTTTGTACAACCTAGTGTCGTTAATTTCCCAAGTCTACACAATTCAGTTCCCTTAAGACAACCTTATTTTACACAATATGCAGACATTTTTTCTATTGCTACTTATTTTTGTTCACACTTTAAATACATTTCACAAATTCATAATTTTCTCAAATTTCAAAAAGCTAAATTGAGGATTATAGGGGATAGTCATTTAGCACACATATCAGCAAACGCATAGGGAAAAAATCTCCCCAACACTTAAGTTTTACAATGTCCCAATTGCGAACAGTAAGCGAGATGGAAGTGAAGCATGTAAGATCAAACAGAGCATGTGTGAAAATTGAAACATGAATCATCGAAGAATTGAGAGAAGACTAGATAGAGCAAACCAAGGAAAAAGAAAAAGGAAAAAGAAATTATATATGGTTTGAGTCAAAAGACCGTACTGTTAGCCAGTAGGGTGAGTACATGAAAACTTAAAAAAAACAAAAGAAAGGAAAAGCAAACAAGAAAACAACTAATGCCCGGGATGTTACACCTCCACTGGCCTCGCCCTTTCAGGTGACGAGTTAGAGGGATTCCTTTTATTAATTACGTTTCCTTTATAATTGAGTCCATTTAACGTTTATCAGAGCAAACTGTAATAGAGCACATGACCGGTTTGGACTAACTACTGTACTGGTAAAAGTAAAATCAACAGAAAATTAAAGTTCCCAAAGGGTTAAGGGTAGTTATCCCAAAATAAATACCAAAATAATAATACAGTTATCCAAATATAGATACAAAATAAATAGGGCATCCCCTATTCTTCAACTGCACCGCTGCACCGTACCTTTTCGAAAAGGTTGTTCAAGCTTCTGGCACGACCACTTGTGTTTACAGAAGCGTTTGGAGTTCGATAGTGGCCCCCAGAGTAATCGTCAATACTTAAATACTAAATGTGTAAAGTGTATGCATGTAACCATGTCAAATATAAAAACATTAGTAATATGCCAATCACCACATATGCAAACAGAACATACACATCACCGATAACCACGTGCCATCAGGCTGCCTTACCAAGGCAAGCCCCGGACTTACCGGAGTCACGACCCGTAGAGCCGCCTGCACCAGGACAGCCCTGGACCTATCAACTCGTACAGTTGCCAATTAAGGCTGACCTCGGACTGATCGTCCTTAGCGCTAGGAACCATATCATTAGCGACTCGACCTTCAACTCGCTCTGATTTCATATTACGCACCAATACAAAAACATACACACACATGGAAAAACAAACATACAACATAACACATAAGATATCCGAGTAAAGCGATTACTACTGGTGTGGTATATCTGCCCTTAATATTTTATTATGCTGACGATTTTTCCAAAAATTCCCTTGATCTACATAACATCAAAATACACTATTTTTAGTATTTCCAAAAACACCCTTGCAATTTTTTGATAAAACCGAGCCTACACAGATTTTTCCAAAAATCCAGTAGATCTGGCCCAAATTCAAATATTTTTAATAAATTCCACAAAAATAATTTTTGCTTGAAACCAATGCCATCTGAACCATTATAATGTCTACGTTTCATGAAAAATATTTCTAGAGACCAAAAGTACACATACGTTGGTGTATAGCCAATTGTTCACTCTCTGGTCCAGATTCGCCCTGTTGCTTTCTAGTTCCAATTTATCAATTTTTATCTCTTAGTAGAAAAATCCAAAAGACACAACATTATACATCATGGTGAACCTTAGGAAGTATACTTTTCGCCTGTAACATTTCAGCTTCATCCAAGTTCATTTACTATTTTTAAAACCCAGTTGAAGGTTCATTGCTAGAATTTCCAGAATTGAGAACAAGCTTGTTCTTAAGGTTTTTCGATGTTTTTGAGTTCGGAAACTTAAACCATAGCTTAAACCGATACAAAATCACGTTTTGAAAACTTTGAGACCATCAAAAACACCAAAATCAAATCATAGCACCAAGCCTTAACAATTTGAACGAAAACCACAATTTAAGCTTCAAAGGTTCGGGTATTCGGTGTTTACCTGATTCAGAGCTTTGGCTTGGTGGTGTGAGTGATTAAGTTTTTGATCTTGGTTATGGAAGCTTGCTGGACCCTTCTTCT
Organism: Acacia melanoxylon; assembly: GCA_019022615.1. NCBI lineage: Eukaryota > Viridiplantae > Streptophyta > Magnoliopsida > Fabales > Fabaceae > Acacia > Acacia melanoxylon. Next base: position 1,408,216 of record JAFJYJ010000109.1, read on the forward strand.
CTCTTCAGCTGTAGCATGCCACTTTTGAGGGGAAAATTGTTAGTTCTCTATGTGTTTTGATGATAACTGACAATTGTAAACACAAGTTGAAGTTTGTCTTTGGTAAGTTGAAAAACTTACTGTCAAAGGCAAACTCGAGTATTGGTTTCAATACTCGAGTATTGACTTGACAGAGAGTAGCTCAATTTTATTAAACAAAGCAATACTCAATTTCCATTGGAAACTCAAGTATTGAACTTACAGAGAGCACTCCAAGTTTTTCACCATGAGCCAAACTCGAGTATCGGATTGCAAACTCAGTATGCATCATACAAAGACTCTTTCAATATTTCCTAAAGTTTTCAATACTCAAGTATCTACTTAAGAAACTCAAGTATTGGTCATTCGAGAGAGTCACCAAAGTTTTCAACTTGAGAAAACTTCGAGTATGGGTCTCGGATACTCGAGTATCGGATTGACGAGAAAGTTTTCAAGTTTTACACATGTTTTTGAAAACTCAAGTATCGATTTGAAAACTCAAGTATTGACTTGGCATAGATTTCTCAAAGTTTTTCAAATCCTCGAATACTCGAGTAATGATTTGGAAACTCGAGTATCGGCATACGAGAGAGCTTTGCTCTTTTTCAATGAGTTGAAAACTCAAGTATTGAAATGAAAACTCTAGTATTGAGGTTTTGGACTTAAACTTATTTTCATATCAAAAGTCCAAAACTCGAGTTTGGATTTAGACACTCGAGTTTTGTTCCTATTTCAAAGATATGGTCCAAAGCTCAAATCACGACATTCCTCTCTAGAAGAAGAATACTCGAGTATGCTCGTGGATACTCAAGTATTGATATTAATGCACAGTGACAAACTCAAGTATTGAAGAACATACTCGAGTATGAGTCGCAGAGTTTGAAAATCAAATCTGACGAATATGTGAAACCTTCTTGTTTAATCTTAATACTTCTCCTCTACATTCACTACTATTCTTAACTATGTTTAATCAGTTTGTTAGTGAGTTACTGAGATGGTTTAGAGGACATTAAATGAAGATTTGAACAAAAGCAAAAAGCAATGTCGAACATTAAATGCAAAGTCCGAAGCTTGCATCCTTTTGTGTCATCATTCTCTACACGATTACAAAGGGTTTAATGTACGCTTTCCCTAGCATACCTACTCTTCCAACGGATTAAAAGTCAGAAAGCAAAGCACAAACATCTGTGCAACTAGATTAATCACAAAGTAGTGAGAGAAGAAGACTAAAGCTTAATCTAATCCTTGCTTAATGAAGGCAATGGTCATATTGAAGATTTCAACGGTCATTTAATACTCTCATTGTATAAATAGAGTTGTATTCAATTCTTCTCAATAGCTAAGACACAGAAAACGAATTGCATCAAAGTCTAGCCAACTACTCTTTCAGTTTTTCAGTTGTAAAGTATCTTTTGATACATGGATCTTCAGTGTTTATCATTATCTACTCTTAGAGAGAGTTCACTGATTGTAAATCATTTATTGTAAGAATCATTATATACTCTTTCAGTGTTTTTTAGTTTTTCATTTATTGTTTTTCAGGGGACTTGGAGATTGGGATATTGATTACAACTTGTAAGAGGGAGTAAGTTCTAGTGAGAGAATTACTCTTCAGTTACAGAGTGTGTAATCAATTGAGATAGTGAAAATCCCGAGAGAGTTTGGGGGAAATTTGGACGTAGGTCAAGAGGTTGGACCGAACCAGGTATAAATTCCTTGTGTCCGGTTCTTCTTCCCTATACTACGGTTAGCCTGTTTTAGTGTTCGAAAACAGAGCAATTTCAAAAGAATTTTAAAATCCCCAATTCACCCCCCTCTTGGTGATTAAGCTCCACTTTCAAAAATGAAGAGTTATGTCTTTTTTAAATAATTAAAAGGTAGCCAAGCAGTCCCGAATAACTGGAGTAAATTTCTGTCCAGTAATTAGTTAATTTGATCTAGCCTTTTAACCATATCCTCAAAAAATTCCAGAGGGTTTTAGGTCTACCATGTGGCGCCTCCCCCTTCAAAATATCTAGATTTTTACTTTTCATTTTGTGAAAATTACCTGTTTTGGCCTAGAATTTATGTTAATTACCAATTTTGGCCCGGAACTTCTTTATTATTCTTTTCTTGTTCCCCAAGCACTCTAGATGATTCCTAGGACTAGGTGGCGCAATCTTGGGCCCAAAAATCAGATCCCTTGATTTTTATTTTATTTTTTCCAAATTTACCATATTTATCCCTTTTTATCCGAGAAAGTGGGACCCACACTTTGACTTTTGACCGATTTTGCTTTTCTTTTCCTCCAAGGAAATTTTAATAATTATAAGGGCTAGGTGGCGCCATTTGGGCCACACCAAATCTTCCCTCATGCTTTTTCTCTGCCTTTTCCACTTTATCCGGTACAAACTGCTTCCACCAATCCACACTGGGCCCCGCTAGTTAACAGGGTGATTTCTTTTGTATATTTCTTCAACTTTTCAGATATTTACCCCCTGATCACCTACTCATATGTGGCGTCATCTTAATTCCAAATATGGCCCCACACTTGTCTCATTCAATCCAAAAGGAACCCCTAACTTGTCCCTATCGGTCCCCTTTCTACCGGCCAATCGCCTGTGGGACCGACATTTTGTGTTTGGGCCTGAGTATGGATAAAATCATCCGATCTCTCCTTCTTTCTCCTAGGTGGACGAAATTGAATGGTTAAGGGGTAAGGATTTGACTATTTTCCCCGTAACCATTACTTACTTTTTGTTTTTAATCCCGTAGTGACACGTGTCCTCGAGTAATTATTACAGCTAACTTTTCATTCTTATCTTTTCAAAAACGCAGGAAATCCTTACCTGACTAGGAAATATCATGTGCACACTTATTTTAGTACATTTTTGCTCAGCTAATTGTCTCATACCTTAGGACATAGCTAAAAGGAACTTTTACCAATTGATTAACACCGTATAGGTCTTCTGTTCCCCTTTTTCCATTGGCACTTTAATTCCATGGCTTATACATACTAGGTCCGCTGACCCATATAGCCAAGTTACTTAGTCCCTAAAGACTTCCCATCTCTGACATCCTTGTGACTCTTCCCAATCCGGGCTTAGTCGTCTGCCTACTTTAGGCTTATTCTTAATTCTCAGGGTCGAAAATTCAGGATATTACATGGGAGGGCCAGGAGGAGCAAGGGCAGCATTGGTGGCCGTGTCGTCCATGAAAGAGGAGTCCACGGCTGAAGTCACAAAGGGAATGGCCTAGTGGGATACAGGAAGGAGAGGAGATGGTTGTAGGCCGGCCACGTTGGTGAGTGGTGAAGAAGAGCGTCAAAAGCATTATGTAGGGTTTTCAACTTTGCTCGGAAAGCGGCAAGGCGTAGAGAGCGTCAAAATCTTAAAGCTTCTTCAATAGTCATTAATGGTAGCTGGTATAAATTCCAAAAGCATTGAATTCACCAACTACCAAAACAACTGAACGCTCAATCAAATTTATTGTGATTTACTGTTTCATTCAATTCTCTTATTATCTTCAGATATTTTTGTACTTCAGTGATTATATATATCTACTTTGTGAGAGATTTTATCCTTTTGATTGATTATCTGTTTAATCTCAAGGTAGAAGGACCTTGAATGTGGGTGTACCGATTACAAATTGTAAGGGGAGTGAATCCTAGTATTAGAGGATTACTTTGGAGTTCGAGTATTTAATCGTGTTTGATAGTTGGTGAAAAACCCGAGTGTCTCGGGGACTAGACGTAGGTCAAGAGTTTGGACCAAACTAGTATAAATCCTCGTGTTCATTTTCTTCGTTCTGCTCGATTCCTTATTCATCAATTTATTCAAAAAAGTTTTTGAAATCAACCAATTCACCTTCTCTTAGGTGATATTCTGCTTTCATTTGGTATCAGAGCAAGGTCTTCCCTTTTGGACTTAACATCTCAAGAAGGATCACAGAAGGAATATTTCCTAACAGAGCATCTATCAACAGACCACCAAGTTTCAACAGCGAATACTACTCATTCTGGAAAGCAAAGTTCAGGGTGTTTGTATTGGCAATCGAATATGGTCTCTGACATGTAATGAAGAATGGAGACTACGTCCCAACAAAAAGAGAAGGTGGAATTCATGTTCCAAAGCTTGAATCGGAGTTCGACGAAAACAACAGGAGTCAGATAACTCTTAGCAGTAAAGCTATCTTGATGATTTGAAGCGCTCTTTGTCAAAAAGAGTACTTCCGCATATGCAACCTATCAAGCGCAAAGGAAACATAGAAAGCTTTGGAGATAGCCTATGAAGGAACCACTGGTATTAAAGTAAATCGGATCAATACTGTAACTACTGAATACAATCTTCTTCATATGAAGTCTGGAGAGTCCATTGGAGAGTTTGAACTATGTTATACTCATCTAATTAATCCATTATCAGCCTTAGGTAAAACATATGAGCATAATGCTCAAGTCAGAAAAATCCTAAACATTTGCATTAAAGAATGGGAAGCTAAGGTGACAGCCATCGAAGAAGCTCAAAGTGATTCGATGAGATCGATAATGTTTTATTCGGAAGTCTCTGTTTGAATATGAAGGCAAGCTCAAGTTCAAGAAGGGCTTAGAGGAAATCAATGGTAGAGGCAAAGGTGTTGCCCTCAATACAAAAAGAAGTTAAAGAGGAAGATGACGATGAAGATGATGAGCTCAGTATGTTTGTCCGTAGATTGGGAAATTCTACAAAAAAGGATCAAGGCTTAAGGAGATTTCATAAAGGAGGCCAAAGCAACAGACACGAATTCAAAGATAAAAATCCGATCATCTGTTATAAATGCGAGAAGTCGGGCCATATCAAATTCGAATGTCCTCAACTAAAGGGCAAGGAAAAGGAGAAGAAGTCAAAAAAAAGGCATATATGTCTACCATCTAGGGAGACAGTTCCTTGGATGAAGAAAGCAAGGAAGAAGATGTCGCAAATATATGCCTGGTAGTAGAAGAAGAACGTGAGCGATGAGGTATATGATTTTAAACCTACTTATGATGAAATACTTTCTGAGTACAATGAGTTATAATTGTGAAAGAACTCATAGCGTCAAAGAAGAGAATCAAGTTGCTTGAGCAACAAGTTCAAGATTCTCCTCTGGTTTAATAAAAATGTCCTCATCTTGAGAAAAAGAATTATAATCTTACTAAAACCCTTGAGAAGTTCACTAAAGGTAGTGAAATGTTCAATGTCATTTTAAAAGCTCAAAGATTTACGAATGATAGATCGAGACATAGGTTATAGTTCTGATTTAGATACAAGAAAAGGGAAAAAGATAACAAGTGGAAAATCCTATTTGAAATACTTTCAAAAATCTGTTTATTCTTCCAATCCTTTCGTACATTGTAACTATTGCAACTAAAAGGAGCATAGTACTTCCTCTTGTTTTTATATAAAAGAAAGAAAGGATAAACCTATAAGCAATTATCAATGGGTGCTTAAAGGAACTTATGTATTCCCTAAGGCCCAAACTAATCCAAAAGGACCCAAGAAAAGATGGGTATCTAAAACTTGATCTCTACTGATTTGCAGATTTGTCTGAGAGCATCAAAGACCAATAAGTGGTATATTAACAACGGATGCTCTTGACATATGACATGAGATCAATCTAAGTTTATGGCAATGAGATCAAAAGATGGTGTCCAAATAACATTTGGGGGAGATCATTCTGGAAAGATTCCTGGAATTGGAAAAATTGGAGAAAAGGAAGGGCCTAAAATCAAAGGCGTTTACTACGTGGAAGGACTTTGTCACAACCTCCTCAGTGTTAGTGGATTATCTTTAATTCATAGGAGTGTCTCATTTTCGACAAGGATGATCTTCCGATTGATAAAGGTAACCTTAAAGTGTATTTAAGACTCCCAGAGAAGGTAACTACTACACCTTAAGTTTGCCTAAAGTTCATTTTTAAGATTGTTTTGTTAGCAACTTGAACAAGAGTTGGTTATGGCATAAGAGTCCAACGCATGTCAACATGTTTCAACTGGACAAGTTATTAAGAAAAGATTTAGTTCTTGGTTTACCTAAACTTCGTTTTAAAAATAATATGATTTGTGAAGCTTGTCAAAGGGATAAACAAACTAAGTCTTCTTTCAAATCCAAAATTGAAAGCTTGACTAGTCGACCTCTCTAACTACTTCATATGGATTTAGTTGTGCTTGCAAGAGTAAAAAGCCTTGGTGAAAATTTATATACTCTGGTCATTGTCGATGATTTTTCAAGGTTTTCCTGGACAATCTTTTTATCTTCCAAGGATGAAATATCTATTCAGTTTGTTGTGTTTGCTAAGAAAGTGAAAAACAAGAAATGTTTATGTATTTCGGGTATTCAAACAGATCATGGAGGAAAGTTTGAGAATCAAGCCTTCATAGAATTTTGCAATGCCCATGGAATTTATCACAATTCTCAACCCGAGGACTCCACAATGAATGGAGTTGTAGAAATGAAGAATAGAGTCCTTACTACAATGGCTAGAGCGATGTTGACTCAAAAGAAAAATTCTCAAGTGTTCTGAGGAGACGCAATGAGCACGGCATGCTATGTTTTAAACCGAGCATATCTTTGAAAAAAAAATGAACAAAACTCCATATGAACTTTACAAAGTAACGAAGCCGAACCTAGCCCATTTGCACATCTTTTGATGCAAATGCTTCGTCCACAACAATGGTAAGGATAACTTAGAGAAGTTTGATCCTAAGTCCAACGAAGGTATATTTACGGGTTACTCTAATAGAAGTAAGCCATATAGAGTTGTCAATAATCGTACTAGTGGAAGAGTGTCAGTACCGCGGAACACTTTCTTAAAACAAGACATCGGACATACTTGTGGAAGAATCTATTCATGTTGTGTTCGTGAAGTTGAGCCTAACAAATCCTTAGATGATGATGAACCTATTTATCAAAATGAATCCATCTCAAAAACTCCTATTCCTAAAAATCTTGAAAATGTTTTTGAAACCATGCCTGAAATTGCTTGCGAAACTTTTGATCAATCTCAATTTAGAGCTTGGAGATATAGTAGGAGCCATCCACTGGACCAAATGATAGGTGATGTGAATGAAGATATGAGAACCATAAAAAGTACTTTAAATGAATTTACTTTATCTACCTTTATCTCTGAGATTGAACCTTCTAAAATTTGATGAAACCCTATCAGACAATGACTGGGTTATAGCAATGCAAGAGGAGTTCCATAAATTTGAAAGAAATCAAGTTTGAGACTTGGTACTTAGGCCTAAAGACCATCAAATTATTAACACCAAATGGGTATTCAAAAACAAACGTGATGAGTCGCAATTATTATCGGAACTGTTGGGATCCGTACAAGCAAGGAATTGAAAAATTTACGAATCCTAAGAAGAGGATCCATCAACGGCGTTTAAATCAAGGTTCGTTAAAAATCATACCTATGCTAAATTCGTGAGCGTACGTTTGATTTGATCGGTGGGCTACCTACTCGATCAATAGGAGCAGAATTTGTGAATCCCTCCTCTACCGGTATCCACACGGATAGTCTTGAACACGGACAGCCGCGTGCTAGCGCCTTCAGTATTCTCGCGTCCTTTCTATTTTCTCTCTAGGGTTTCTCGCGGCTTTTCTAATACGTCTGACAAAATGTCTCATAGGTTTTTTCTAAATCGCATAGGTGTATTATATATACAAAATTAATCCCTATTAATGTTGAAATATGAATTTAGATTAAAATAATATATTAATTAAATCTATCCAATAGATATAATCTAATATATATTTATTTAATCCAAATTAAAAGCCTTTTGATTTAATTTACTTCTATAAGTTAAATCGAGATATGATATCTATCTATTTAATTAAATCGAGATACTATATCTCAATTCTAATTAAATTAGATATATGATATCTTTATTCAAAAATTAAATTTGAGATACAATATCTCTATTTGTTTTAGATATTTAATTTATTTGTATTTAATTTATCAAATAAATTAAATACAAAACAACACTTAAGTTGTTTAGGATCAACACTTAAGTTCCCAAACATGTCAAGAAAGTTTGTCTCATCGAAGTTCGTCCTTCTCAAGGACTGATCGCATTGATGGTGTTGCGGTATTACTAGACTACATGATTCTACAACTAAAAGATATGCAAAGTTTAAGTAATAACCTCCCACTGAATTAATAACCTTCATTATAATTAGTGAGCTAAGATCCATATTTGGCTTAATTTTAAGTCGCTTTGGCAGGACGCTTAAAATCAAGTTATGTAGGTAGGCAATCTCTTTGTCAATTACATCACATGTAACTCTTAGATCTTTATGGGATTCGATCATCATATGATCTGACATGTTTAATCCCATCTAATGCCTTGAGATCCAAAATCGTTTTGATAATCTCAATTAAGTCAAGACAATAATGAATGTTGAGTATCACCATTACCCACTCTTGTCTCACCAAGATAACTCAAATGCATCCACCTTGGTGGAACATACAAATGGACGATCTAGGTTTTGACAAGTATTCATTTATTGATGGCATTATAACTTAAGATTTTATTTAGAGGGTATAATTGTTACAATCTAATTAATCCTATTAATTCTACTTATATGAATGCAATCAATATTGTATCTCATATAATATCTAAATTAATTATGAGTGATCTAATCAAAACATAATTAAAACTCTAAATTAATTATGAGTGATCTAATCAAATCATAATTAAAACTCTAAATTAATTATGAGTGATCTAATCAAATCATAATTAAAACTCTAAATTAATTATGCAGTGATCAAATCAAGACATAATTAAAATTGTGACACAACATGGCTCATACTTAACCTAAAATCCTCTCAAGCCAATGAGAGGACTTCTCTAAATAAGAAAAGAGAAATATATCAGGAGAAACCTCGTTTCACATCGAGGGGAGTGAGATGAGAAGAGAATGTACATCAAGAATATTTAGAGAAAGGCATGGCTCGCAGGCCATATTGAAATAATACAAAACTTGTAAATTCTAGAGTCATGTTGTTTGTAACATCCAATTTCCAAAAGCAGTATATTTTTTTTTTCATAGTATCATCAGAGTAGAGCATCAGAACAATTGAGTAACTGATACATTTATTCAAATTGCCGTAAGTCTGGCTGATTTACAGAAGCGGTACATTGACTGAGAGTTTTCAAAATGAATAACAACACAAGAAAGTCTTGATCGGGACTCGTACGCTCGCTCGCCATTCTCCTCGGTCCTCGGTTCTTCTGAACCTGACGCTATGATAAGAGCTGAGATCCAATTGCAATTTGGATCTCAGGTAACGGTTAACCTCATGCTTAAATACGACTACATATACATGACAACAGCAATCAATACAACATTCCACAACAGATGTATGATTAAAAACACATAACCACGTATGTAACATAACCTCGTATGATGCAACAATAATAACCTCGTATGTAACATACCGTGTATATAGCATAACCTCGTACACTACTACACAACAATCATATATAATCATATAATAAACATTAGAGCTAGTGTTACAAAGTATGCGAACGTACCTTCGTTGACTGAAAACGATACTTTTACTTTAAAACGGTACTTTTTGACAAACGGTGTGAAACAGCGGTACGACGGCGGTACGACGGCGGGTCGATTATCTCGATATCCTATAAGGATAACATTTATCAACTTCTAGCAAGGTATAACAGGAATTTTAGGTACAAATTACCATTTTGCCCCGAACCCCTAATCGGCGGAATTTCGCCGAGCCATTGTTTTCGCTCTATCTCTCCGAATTTTGACAGATCTTTTCCCTCCTCATATTTTCAAAATATATATCATATTTACCCCTAAATATGATATCTATACTATCTTGAAAATTTAAAGATAAATCTAGCATTCCTACTATATCTACCGAAAGAACTACCTAAACTAAAGACCGGAGACCGAAGAACTTACCCGAGACTTTGCTCGGACTTTCTCCGAGCTTCTCTCTCTAAAACCTCTCTCTATGTTTCGAATCTGGTGTGAAGAATGAGAGGAGGAAGGCTTGCTATTTATAGAAGAAGGGAGGGACAAGGTGGGAATTTCATCAAATGTCTTCAGATCGGATTTCAACCGTCGGATTGCACTTCGCCACGTGGCTCCATCTTGGCCTTACACCTCTTGTGTTGACATCATCCTTCCAGAAGAAGATGATGTCATGCATGATGTCATGCATGCTGACTTACCGATAGCGTTTCCCCGATCGGTGTCCGAATCGCGTAATCTTGCCGAATCTCAAAAATCCGGGAACTAGGTTTTGTAGTTCCATTCTTTCTCTTTAAAACTACTGGGTTTCATTATATTTTTGATCCCATTAAGAGTATTCCGTTATCTGCCGAAGATTTTTGGACAGACACCAACAGCTATTTTAAATCACTTTCGATAGAACCGCCTTCTTGCGAAAATCACGGTTCGTAATATGATCTGATCTAAGTAACCATATCCCTAGTTTGAAAAACACGGTGCGTTTTCTATAAGTCACTTTTAGCACTATCTGCCTTATCTTAATTATCCGGTACTCCTAATTACGCTGTTGGTTTCAGAAACGATTTCTGAGACCGCTCAATCCGAGATAGAATTTTCTGGTTCATAAAAGGTCCAGTGGTAAAAGACTAAATTTCTATATCTTGAGGTAGAATTTCATTTCTATCTTCTCATATGTCTGTTGGCTCTTTACCATATATATTATTATTTTATTCAAAATATCTAGATATTTATTTATTTTTATTTTATTTATTTTTTATTTTTCTAAGCATAACATATTTTATTATTTATTTATTTATTATTTAATTATTAATTTCGAATTTCTCCTTTTAAATTAATTATTTACTAATTAATTTACTTATATCTTAATCTAAACAATTAGCCACTAATTACTTAATTAGCCACTTACTAATTGTTGATAATTTTCATAATTAGGATTAATTATTATCTCACAACTTTTGCACTGACATTGGTATTTTATGTCCCATGTAAAATATTAAAAATCATGGGGCCATAAAGTGCTTTTAATATTATTATATTTATGCTTCTCTATTTTTCAAGGAAATAATCCCAAAAATTCCTAAAATTAGAGACAACATACTTCCCAAGTTTTTGTCAATATTTGCAGTCATATGGGATTTATCATAATGTTTTCGTGCCATTTTCTCATTTTATAAAATACAATTTTCAAGGATTTTAGTTCTTTATCTCTCCTAATTCCCATAGTAATTACCTTAGAAAATAAGATAATTATTACTTATTATTTGAAACCACATATTCACATATTTTCAATAGGTATTCTTTCTTAAATATAATATTCCAGATAAATAATTATCCTAAGTATTACATTGTTCACCATACCTAATCAACACTTGAAAGGTAAATCACAACATATATTAATTCATACAATCATGAAATAAAATATTATGATTAAACTCATCATGATATAAATTCTCTAATTTATATAATATAATATAATATCATGATTTAAATTCTCACGCTACGAGCAATCAACCGATCCCTACTAGCCTCGCTAATTTGAAGCCCCAAAGAGGCGTTTGTGCGAGCATGGTCACACGAAGGAAAACTAGGTCATCCTTAACATGTCTGATCTGAACGTCCGAACATGGTCAAGTCAGAACATAACCGTCGTCAAACCTGGACAGCTCAAAAAAACAAAGATCAAGAACGAAACCCTAACGTCCCTAGCATGGCCGAACCCAATTAACGCCTAAGCATGATCAACGCGCAAATGAACAATGTCGTCCACAACGTGTCCGTCGTTCGAGCATGTCCGACTATTCGAACATGATCGAGTTCGTGCGTGATTAAATCGGCCGACCCCCGCGCGATTTGATCGACATCGGATCTGAACGCTTCAGATCCACACGAATTAGATGCACAATCTGATCTATGCGATTCAGAAACGGCCGCAATGTCCGATTAGAAATCCATAGAAACCCTAATGCGAGTTTTCAATTTAAAGCATACAGGATTCGATTTAAACACATATATACACATATAGAAAACCCAAATCTAAATGCTCGGTTGACTTGTCTTTGATGCCACTGTTGGGATCCGTACATGCAGCGGAATTGAAAAATTTACGAAGCCCAAGAAGAGGATCCATCAACGGTGTTTAAATCAAGGTTCGTCAGAAACCATACCTATGCGAAATTCGTGAGCGTACGTTCAATTTGATCTGGTGGGCTACCTACTCGATCAACAGGAGCAGACTCTATGAATCCCCTCCCTCTACCGGTATCCACACGAATAGCCTTGAACACGGACGACCGTGTGCTAGCGCCTTCAGTATTCTCGCGTCCTTTCTATTTTTTCTCTAGGGTTTCTCACGGTTTTTCTAATACGTCTGACAAAATGTCTCATAGGTTTTTTCTAAACCCCATAGGCGTATTATATATACAAAATTAATCCCTTTTAATCTTGAAATATGAATTTAGATTAAAATAATATATTAATTAAATCTATCCAATAGATCTAATCTAATATATATTTATTTAATCCAAATTAAAAGCCTTTTGATTTAATTTACTTCTATAAATTAAATCCGAGATATGATATCTATCTATTTAATTAAATCGAGATACTATATCTCAATTCTAATTAAATCGATATATGATATCTTTATTCGAAAGTTAAATTTGAGATACAATATCTCTATTTGTTTTAGATATTTAATTTATCAAATAAATTAATTACAAAACAAATATTATAATCTCTATTAAATAATATAATTATATTAATTTCAAATTTAATAATATATATATATATATATCTATCTATATATCTATCCTAGATTAAATACAATATTCATTAAATCTTAGACATATCTAAGATTCAATGAATATGGACATTTTTTCTCGTGTTGGGCTATTTTTGTGTGCGACCCTGCAGGCCCACATGAGATTGGCGGTGGGCAATACCGTACCAGCCCACAAGTCGCAGCGGCCTCTAGCAAGACATTACGACTACCCAATTCATATGGAGATCGATGATACGATACAACCTATCGTACAACCATGTCATGTCCCTTTTGTCACGCGATAATTTGGTCAAGGATGAATAATGTCAACTTCTGTTCTTGACCACTACTTTCTCGATTCTTGAGTAGTATAATAATAGAAATGGAAACTCCTTTCCATCGTAGTATGGCCATACATTTCTCGAGACTCACTCATGAGGGCCCAAAGTATTATCTCTCTACAAATGTGAGGGACAAATTCCATCTTGACCATTCACATTCCTCCGCATGAAAACCACCGATCCCGATCCAAGCCTTTATCATCACCCGGTCAAAGGTGACTTTTGACTAGGTCAAAGATCAGCCGACTCATCATGTAGGAATCCATGATGATCTCAGTCAAAGGGCGTTGTGACGCGGTTATACATGAGAAAAGCTTATGACTTAATCCATGCAGCTTTCACATAGTGGGTCGGTCCAAAGACCTTGTATTCTTACAAGTGCCCATGACTTTGATTCGTATCTCCATACCTCATCAAAGTCATACTGGTCTTATTTCATCTTCGCTCCCGCGTAGATGACCGATCAGGGACATTTAGGATAATCTATAAGATATATCCAGGGATAAAGTTATCACTATAAACATGCAAATGAAATGATAACGAAGTGGAGAATACAATGACTTGCCCCTAGGGCATAATTTCCAACAGAAACAAGGCAAGATTGGTTGCCAAAGGCTATAATTAAGAAGAAGGTATTGCCAAAGGGGGAAGACTATAGAATTAGGATAATTTCACATGAAATAAAGAGTCTTCAGGAAGTTAAAAATGCCCTCCATACTTTTCCAACAAGGAAGGAGTAGGGAGGCCTCATAAATTTAATATTTGTTACATGCCAAATGTTATACCCCTACCGGCCTCGTCCTCTCGAGTGGCGAATAGAGAGATTCTCTTTTATTATTACCTTGTTATATTAAATTATCGCTTAATAGCATGCATCAGAGTGTTACGCAGCAAAGCATTTTATCAGTTTGTACAATAGATAATACTAGTAAATGTAAAGACAAGTATCAAAATGTATTCCTCGTAGGCTTAAGGTACAGTAATCCAAAATAAAGCAGGGTAGAAGGTAAAATATACAGTCATACAAAAATATGATATACAATAAGTCTATAGGACATTCCCTATTTCCTCACCATGTAGCTCCATGCCCTACCTTCTATCTCATTATCAGCTCAAGCAGAACCACCTGTATCTTTAGGATAATCTAGGATCCAAAATTGAATTCTAGAGTAACTGTTAAACTCATATACAATATGTATGCAGTGCATGTATGCAACCATAACCAAGAAAATCATAAATCAACAATGGAAATACATACCACATACATTTAGTACACACAATAATGTCGGACAACCTACTAACATAAGCCCTAGTTGCACAGAACTAGGAAAACAATAGTAGCCGGGCCTCAAACCCAAACTACACAAAATTTATCACCGGCTCAGTAGCGAACCAAGGACACACAGTCCATTAGGCTCTACATCCCATACTCATGTCCCACTCACGAGACATGTTACACAATCATGGCACAAGAAACATCAAAAGCTATATAGAGTATATAAGTAAACAATTACTACCTGGCGGATGATCAGTAACTAATAAATTATCCTGATGCTTGAATATGTCTCCGGATATGAACTTGCCCTAAACAAAGAAAATACATTTCATTTTCATCACCTATATAAACTCTCATCTTACTTTCATGAAATTTGACCATCATTCCAGAATTTCCAAAAATTATGTTTAAAATTCAAAAATTCATAATTAATTCTAGAAAAAACCAATTGACATGATTCCAGTGGACATTTAACCCTTAATATGTCTGATATTTATTAAAAATATTCCAGTGGCCACAAAAATTCGTATCCTTTTAGTGTGTAAACATTTCACCGTCTGGTCAGAGTCAAAATCAAGTTTTCTGGGCTATTTTCAAAAATTCATCTTTCCTAGTAGACATCTAGAAAATATTACAAATTATATACCAAAATAAAGCTTGGGACTTCTACTTTAAGTGCGTAAAATTTTATGGCCATCAGACATCATTTATTATTTTAAAATCATTTACCAAGTACGACTGTCCAAAATTTCCCAAAACTGGCAGATTCTTTAGTGTTTGTAATTTAGGGTTTTGAGTTTCAAAATAATGATCTTTACTTATTCTCACCCAAAATTTCATCCTAGACACTTTGACACCATCAAAATCATATCATAACCTCATATACAACTCACCGGCCGAAACCATAACATATGAGTAGCAACAATAACTTCCATTTAAGATTCATATTCATTCATCACTTGGCTTAGTCTTCTTCTTAACACTATTATCTTAACTTTAATCATTTGATTCTTCATTTTAGTTATTATGGCAGAGACTCCCCTTATGAAATATCATTTCCTTAATTAGTCATTTTTATGAAAATCACCGAAAAATCTAGAATATAAAGTCACAATAAGCTAGGTTAGTGACTTACTTGCTTTGTGACTTAGTTTCACTTGGATTTCTTCTTCTTTGTGCCTCTCAATGGGTTCAACCAAGGCTCCAACATTATCATACAAGAATTGTTCATGAGAACATGAAGAAGATAGAAGGCTATCTTAATAAGATCTTGAACACGCTTACCTTACTCACAACTTGTATGCCTTCTTCTTCCTTCTTGTGTGTGAGCTCTCTTTTCACTCTCTTTCTCACTTGGGTGGATGAATTTGGATAGCAGAAAGGAAGGCCAAAGTGTCCTTGAATAATGGCTTATTATCATGCAAAATATTCCCCCAGGTTAATTCCTATTGGTTCATAGTTTGACTCAATTTTATGACATGTGTTCTTCTCCTTTTCTCTAGATTTTTCTAGGCTTTTCTTGACTCCTACATGGCTGGACGAAATCTGCTCTCTTTTTGACATAGTTTTGCTTGTCCCACAAGTCCTTTTAGCTTAGATTTAGGTTTTACTCTTGGTGCAATTTGATTGGCCTCAAACTAAAAGCTTTTTGACTTCTCTTCCTATCATTATTGCTTGAAATTTGCTTCATCTTTCTTGTCCTCTAGGCTGGATGAATTTTGGGCGGAAAAGGGAAAAGATTTTGTCTCCATTTGCTTCAAAATGAAGCCTCTATTTGTCCCTTGTTGGTTATCTTTCATTGGCTAAACTTTTCCTATAATTTGACTTCAACATTTAGCTTTTGTATTGGCTTGAATCAGCTTTCTTCTCTCTTCACCATGGCTAGATGAAATTCTTGGCTTGGAGGAGAAGAAATTTTGACTTCAATTGCCTTTGATTCACTTATACAATTTACCTACTCAAAGTGAACTTTAAATCCCCAAGTTGACACTTGTCCAACTAGGGTTATTTTCTTTGACTTTTTCATTTAGCATGTTATTTTTGTGCTTGACTTCCTCTTCCTTCTCTTTGGTCAGCGCATAAGGCTTTTTGGGAGAGGAATTTCGTGCCTTCATGATGCCTTTTTTTGACTCTTGCACACTAAGCTAGCTTTCATCATGTAATCTTACTAGTGTTTCACCTTAAGTCAAAGTTTAATAATCATGTTATTCTCCTTGACTTTCAATTATTCTTTTTGCATGGAAAATATTCTTGGCTAATGCTTCCTTTGTGGCAGGCAAAATCCTAGTCAAAATGGAACAAGAATGTGCTTTCAAATCCCTTACAGGCTTATGTCATCTAAGTCTTTGTCACATAGATTTCATGTGACCTACTTTTCATTTCATTTTCATTCCCTTTTCACTTTATTTGGGGCAAAATTTTGGCCTTAGTAAAGGTCCAATAATTTATTCTCTAATGTCCTTTAGGCACTTGACAATTGACAAGTCAACTTACCATTTATTGGCCCTAATCCAATTAAAAAATTCCTCATCTTCCTTGCTTATTGGGTCAAAAATTTAGTTACAATGATAGTGACTTTCACATTATCACAAAGTCACCAAAATCATTTGCTTAATTTTCCATTTTAACTACTTAATTAAATTGAAAGGTTCCATGAAAGAAAAGAATTTAGTTGTAGTAAAAAACTTCTCAATACTTCGTTAATTCATGCTTTGTACATGGTTCAAGAAATAGGGATATTACAACCATGTCGACTTTTCTTCCAAACATGTGTTAATTGTTCAAGATATTATCTTATCCTATTTAAACACTTGGCACCACATACTAGTGTCATTTCTCCAAAAATGCAGGGCACTCTTATTGGTCTAGGAAATGTCATGTTCATACTCATTTCGCCACATTTTTTGCTAAGTTAATCGTCCCATACCTTAGGACATAGCTGAGTGGCATCTTAACCAACCGATTAGCACTGTATAAGTGTTTTGTGTCCTTCTACACTAGCATTTTAATTTTTACGGCCTATACATATGAGGTTTATTGACCAGTATGGCTGAATTATTTAGGATTATTCTCAAGTGTCTAGGCCCAAAATTTAGAATATTACATTTCTCCCCCTGTTCAATAAATTTCGTCCTCGAAATTTGAACACATATTCCTCGGGCAATCATTCTAACCTCTCAGTTTATTCCTTTTCTATGCATACTCACAAAGCATGTAACGTAATCATTATACAACATTCATCTTCATTATGTACCCAGGTATAATATTCAACACAAGACCCAATGGTTTATCCTCACAGTGCTTGGTTATACAAGCTTTACTACCCAGTATATTCTGCCTTTTGGCTTAATTCATTCTAACCTTTCGGCTTATTATATTACTAAAGCACTGGATATTCTAGCCCTATCATTAGGAAATTATCCTTAAGCAATAACCATTTCAACTTCAACCTGGTACAATCTATATACTCTGCTAGCCTCAAGACATACTCTGGACACTTTAGTCCAAAGTTACCATGCTAGGCAACAAATACAGTGCTAGGCATACAGGTCTTACAGCCAATGGACATCACCCTGTGCAAACTTGCACACCGGGTCTTATTGCCTCGAGCCTCAACTTGCCCATCTCATAACTGAGCTTTTTCAAGCTTTCAAATTATTTTCCTCTTGCTTAGCACTGTGGCTGGCAAATTTTATCTAACTTAACCAATTCGGATTTCTAGACCATTCTATGAATTTACGTTCTGTATCATCATAATCACCAACCGCACCGTGTTTCCAATTTAACACATTAGCAATGACAATGACGCCACTTCCATTTATTCCTCTATGTTGTCTCATATTCAAACTTCTAATTTTCAAACATTCAAAATTTCTTTGGTCGCAGTACATTTCATAATTGCACAAAATAATATTTTTCACATTTTCAATAAACCATAATCGTTGTCGGTTCAATTTCAAAAAACACATCTACTACCAAAGCCTTAAATTTAAGAAAACATATTTCCGCCAGTTTATTTCTCAAAGGGGATAATTCATTTCACAACATTCACCATTCACCAGATGTATGATAGGAGATATAAGGGGTTGTAACAGCACAACCATTCACCAGAAAAATACAATCACACTAACATGAACCAAAAAAAAAATGCTATAGTCTATACACAAATATTCTTAATGCTACAACGACTAAATTTTTTTCCAAATGACAGCAGCAAAATGATTCTAATGCACAGTAAATTTCAGCAAACCATGGGAAGAGTTTATCTATGTTTTATTATGTGGCTAATGTTAATTGTTACAAATTGCAAGTGTTGATTATGTAATTTATTAGCAGTTCCATGTATTTAGGAATTGGTAGTTACACTACTACAAAATATGGTTTTTACCTCTGAAAAGGACGTCCTATTTTATAAAAAGGAGGTAAAATATGAACGCGGTGGCAATTTTGTATTTTTAGGTGAAAATTTGATATATTAGGCCTCCTACTTAAAATTAGGACGCGGAAAGTGCACTTAAAACGTCCTAATAAAATATTAGGACGACAAAAGTCACCCGTAAGAGGAAAAGTGGCGGCAAATGAAAAGGTTGGCGGTAAATTATTGTGTTTGTTGAGTAAAAAATGTTATTTTTTGGCGTCTAAAAATTTTATTAGACGCTATAACTGGGTGGGGAAAAGTTTCCTATTTTTGTTGTCTAACTAAATTATTCGGACACCAAATTTTTTATTTGTTGCGTCTAAGAAATGTAATTAGACGCCACAATCATCTATTTCATCGGGCGTTCATCGAGTAGAGTGTATCAGTGAGCAAGCAGTGATATCGTTTTCCATTGTCTTTCCCCCAAGTCGTGTGCCCTCTTTCTTCGGCCTCTAGGCGCCACTGGTCGGACCTCCCCTATCCTCCGTCGGTGTGCTCTCATTACAGTCTCTCTAGCGTCTTCTACGTTCCACATTCAAGTTGGCAAAAAGTACTCTCTTCTCTTCCAGATCTCATAATCTAGGGTTCCTTCATTATCGATGTCGTTCCATGTATCTGTTCGAATCAATTGCTTAAGTTTCTTGGTCAAATCTATTATCATCAACTTCCCTGACTCTAGAGTGCCAAGGCTCCGCGGGGCACCAACTATATTTGTCTGACTGTTCTTAATATAAGCAAGTATGGCTGGCTGGCCGCACTGGTTTCCTACCTACTTTGTTCCCTGTAAAACTTGTACGATGTTGTTCTTTCCTTTGCTCTGTAAATTCATTTAATTATGCACGGCTGGAATAATTTTTTATTTTTCATAGCGAATGTGTTTTGAGTTTCCCTTCTGCGGTTGCCCTATTGCAGGCTTTGGACAAGATTAGATTTGAGAGCTTGATAGATAAGAGCAAGCTTGATGCTCAGCCAGAGTTGTTCATCCATATCATCCCCGACAAGACAAACAACACACTGTCCATTATTGATAGTGGTGTTGGGATGACCAAAGCAGGTAAGATTGAAAGAAATATGGAGCTTTACTTGAAGAAGTCATATAGATGCATATATATTATTGTTTTTGATTAATGGCTGTGAATTTATATTTCAGATTTGGTGAACAACCTCGGTACCATTGCAAGGTCTGGGAGGCAAAGGATAAGATTATTTCCTTTACGTTCGCTTATCTGAATGAAATAACATATTCTAGAGTTGGTTGAACTTTTCTTGTTCAAGATGCTTGACTTCATCTAAAATGAAATTGGTCACAAGACATGTGTCATACTCAAGATGCAAATTGCCTTCCAATTTGAGAATCTTAGGTAAAGAACAAATGAGGGTAATTATTATCACTTTTGGTGAATACATTATTGCTTTTGTATTTTTCCATAATATGCTTCGTTCCCTGTCATCATGTTTGTTGCTTAAAGTATAAAGCTTGAAATCTTACTATTTCCTATCCCCTTCGTAATGATTGCGTGACTGTTTCTCTTTGCTTTTCATTTTGCTGCACATACATTGCTTTTGATGAATATTTGTATCCTTGAGACTGTTCTAGTTAAACCATTAGCTTCCTCTGAATTCTCTTGCAGACTGTTCTGACAAGGAAGAATACTATCACTGGAGTTGAATATAGAAATGATCCCACTATATTAGGCTGGGAATTAATTAATGAACCTCGTTGCATGACTGATCCATCTGGTGACACTCTCCAAGTAAGCTCTCTTCGACCTTCCCTCTAGTTACTGCATTTAGCACTACTTCTCATCTCTATATTTATTACTTGTGATTTGCATATCTTTATCTCATTAGGGAGTACAAACACACTTCTCGCTCCATTTGTCTGAGTTGACTAATGTCCTTAACTTAATATTTTGTAGTGATCCAGTTAACCTTTATTGATTCATCCTTTTGAGAACCCTCTTTACCTTCAGAAACTAGTCTGCTCTGAATCCTATCCTAGTTATTATCATCCTTTGATGGAACTGGACATACTTGATCTGAATGGTGATGCTAAAACTTGGTCCTTGTAGTTCTCATACTCTGTAAGGGTTGCATTCATCAGTACACCGCTTCTCCTTCTCGTATTTGTTTATTAGCATTGTGATACCTACTCAAAATAATTATATACATCTTCAACCAATATAAATATATATCTGAACAGAACTTATATGCATACTTGCAAAGCATTTAACCTATTTAGAATACAAAATCTAAATCCTAATTTGCTAACATATGGAAGTTGTTGCTATTTGTTATTGATTCTGCTTTTTAATTCGGGAATCTATTGTTTGCATATGGTAGTAGCTGGCAACTTGGCATCATGGAATAGATTTTAAGCTTATATTTAAAACGGCATCCAAAGAGGCAAGTGCTCAGTAACCCATAGATGTTGGTTTGTATCATTGAACACTAATTTTGATAGCCTTTCAAGTCCTGTGAATTGGATTATAAATGCTTTACCAGTTAAGGGGACAAACAGATCTAGGGGAGCAGTTTCGTGTTTGGTGGGATTAATCTATTTGATGTTTTCCTTGCTTTATTTTTATGCCTTTGCTATTATTAGGTTGGGTTAGCAATACCCAAGACACAAATTGGAAAGTTTGATTTCTATAAATGCAAATCAAAGTATTTCTGGCCAAATTTTAGTTCGGTTTGGCAAATGTTTTAAGTTGCAAATTTTAAACCACACACTATATATACGTGAGTCTCATTATCTAACCTGTGAAGCTTGGTGCTGTTCATTGAAGTTTGAATTTCCTTTGTTGGAGATGACGCCTTTTTTGGTTGTTAATAACATGAATGAATTGAGAAGTTTTCTTTAGTTGTGCATTTCAATTTTGGTAGGCGTATATAGTGGATTTGAATCCTCTCGTTATTTCTTTTTCTCATTTTTTTCTGTGTAAAAAATTTGTGGCATAAAAACTCTTTAATTAGTAGAAGAGGTTGCATATTCGCTTCCGTTTTGAACTTCAAGTAGTTACTCTATCTTTTTTGCCTACATAATTTATTACTTGTAAAACATTACACAGTCTAGAAGACAGATACATCTAAGAAACAAAGTTTAGTTTGACTACATAATTTATTACTTATTGAACTTTTGATTTATCTTATACCTTATTTTCCATTTTACATATTTTTGATATTAAGGATGCATATTCGGAGGAAGATATCGATTTGGTTCGAAACCTGTTGGCTGGACATCTTTTTCAACACATAGATGAATGCAGTTAGTCTTTATATTGCTTAATTAGTAGGAGGTAGCTAGACAATTTTTTGACACTTTGTGGTGATTGTTGTACATAGAAGTAGTAGTTACCACTTGAATTAGTTAGAGCAAATTGGTTAAGATGATTTGAAGTTAGCCACTTACACTTTGTTGTTATTACTTTGCTACCTCTATGTCCAACTCATCATGAACTATGTGTCTTGGGATATTTGTTATATATACATGCATGTATTCTGTTTCTGTCTTACATTTTGTTGTTACACTTTCGAGCCAAAAATATAAGGTTAGCTAGCACATATGTGTTGTTTATTTTATCACATTGTGGTGATTGTTGCCTCGATATGTAAGAAGGTTTTTGTAAGGGATTGTGGGCAATGAATATATGAAGCAAACTATTTTTTTTAATAAGAAAAACACTTATGGGTCTAATTTTAATTAATTAGACGCCATAAGTTAACTTACGATGTCTAATTTTAATAATTAGACACCTTAAATATACTCTGGAAAGTCATTTGTGCTATACTTAAGGCGTCGAACTATTAAAATAGGACGCCTTAAGTCAAAACTTAAGGCGTCTAATTAAAATATTAGACGCCGTAAGTTTTACCTACTACGCCCCCTAGATAGGCGCCCCGCAGAAAAATGACGTTAAATGTGCAAAATATAGGACGTCGTAGCCCTGTTTAGTAGTAGTGTTACTTTCAGTTATGTTGTCAAAACTATAAATATTATATTATGTACTTCATCAAGGATATGGATAAATGAATAAAGTATCATTCAACAAAAATGTTTCATCTCCTCTCTTACTAGAGTTTTAGATTCGGGTTCTAGCCTTTTCTCCTCGATCTTATCCCTTTCTTCTCTCTTCCCTCTTCTAACTTCCTCTAAATCTGGAATTTCAAATTCTGGTTCTAAACTTCCTCCTCTTGTCTACTCTTTCTCTTCATCTACTTCCCTTTTCTCCTATCTCTATTCCTATTTTTTTAGAACCTAACATTTTGGTATCAAAGCTTTTGTATTCTGGTCTGTTGGTTTGCAATGGTTACTACCCGTAATCCCACTCACCAAAACGAATTGACTTGAACAATTTGAGGAGTGAAATTCTTCGTAAAGCCCAAAATTTCATACCATATAATGTTACTTGCAAGTTGAGGTCCATGAAGAAGGCTGATAAATCATTTGTTGACACAAGTATCTGTTAGTTTTTGACACAAGTAACTTTGCCATCTAAGGGGAAAAGACTTTGCCATTGATATTGTACACTTAGTAGGACCAATTACAAAAGCCCCAACTAGGATGGCTCTATATGAGATAACATAGTTTAAGAAATGGATATAGGAGTTAGTAAGGATTCATCAGGCCTAATGTTTCCATGTGGGGAGCTCCAAAATTGTTCATTAAGAAAGTCAAGTGATGGAAGTTACACAAACTTGTGATGATGGTGTATAGTTATTTTGTCTATGCATCGCATGGATTTATAACTAAATCTGAATCCTTATTTTATTCAGTCACTGGCTCCAATATGGCTTGTGACTTGTTTGATCCCAAAGGACATGTATGCTCAAGAACTGTCATCGATCATTCTATGATTAAATTTAGTAGACTTTGTTCTAGTAAAAAATTTGTTTAAAATATATTATTTTATTCACTCACATTGAATGTATTAGAAAATAGCCTAATACACCTTTAGTGGTTTAGACCCGAGTCCAATAGCATTAGGGTCAAACGATCGCATTGTAGGTGCGCCAGATCAGCCATGCTTTTTTCATGAGACTGTATATTTTAAATATTCCATGTGTGTTTGTATCTCTACTGCAATGCTATATTATGTATCCAACTTGCTTCTCTATTTTTTCTTTCCGTTAATATGCTTCTGGGTGTGTGTGTCTATATATATATATATATATATGGTTGCACGGTAGTGATTTGCTTCCTATAAATACACAACAAATCTTATATAGTAAGTCTAAGTTTTAGTTTTAGTTTTTTTTTTGGGCGAAATCTATGTTTTAGTTATATATATATGCAATATGAGTTTTTGGGTTTGGGCTTAGAAAACCAAAGATTTAGACCTTAAAAATAGTACAATTGCAAAGGGCTAAAACAAAAAGACAGAAACAGCGCCAAAAATACGAGAAACAGACGTCATAAGGTAGATCTACAGGTCTGGATCCTCTCATTATCCCTCATCATCACCATCTGGACTGTCCAAATCTTGATCCAACGGTCCAGATTTTTTTTTTTTAAAAAATATATATATATTTTTTTAAAAAGGACGGGGACTGCATCTCGGCTGTCCATATCTGGATCGGACGGTTGAGATGCAACCGGGCAGAGATGGGGAGAGGAGCTGCTGGGCAGAAAATCCTCTCCATAGATCTACATAGGAAAGAATATATAAAAAAAATAGACATAGGAAAGTAGTTTCCAAGTCAACGGTCAAACTAATCCGACTTGAGTTTTTTTTTTTTTTTGGCCCAAATCCGACTAGAGGTTGAATGACATCATTTTGCATTAATTTTAATGGGTATTTTTTGGCGGGAATTTTATTGGATTAACACCATAAAAAGTACTCCGTATTTGATAAGTGAGAGTTTTTAGGGTATGAGGCATCATGTTGCATTAAAATCCACTTGTTCTAATCATTTAATTATTAAAACAAAACAAAAATAAATAAAAAATAAACAAAAGAAAACCGCGAAAGTTGAATATATAAAGGCTCCTCCGATTTAATTAAGGAATATGGTTGTTGCCCTGCCCCTGAAGACTTATCTCCGGATGCACCTGACCAGAGTTGTGTGTAGGATTCAACTTGTTAACATGAAACCGTAACACTTCAAATTCCAATATGGTAGCGACACAACCCAAGGAAACTATGATGGCAATGTAAGCTCTCTTTGGAAAGGAGAAGCCACCAGTAGCCATGGAAAAAAACATGGCCAAATAACCACAACTTGAGTGAAATAAGTTCCAGTAATATATTTTCCTTTGGTCTTCTTCCTTAGGCCTAAAGAATGAAGCAACCAAAATTTGAATAGTAGATAAGCCGAATATATAGATTCCCCAGGGGTCATAATCAAGAAATTTGTCTATTCCCATGTGGAAGCCCACACCACAACCAGCTGTTCCTATGCTGTAAGCTACAATCAGGCAGATCCAGTGCAAATGAAACCAAGGAGATTTTGTAGCTTCAAATCCCTTCAAATAACGGCCAATCATTATTCCTGTTGGCATCAGAATACCCCATCCTATACCACTCAATATTCCGCTGACCTAAAATAAATAAATAATCCAAAGTGTTAGTTATTCTTATAAAATTATAAATCAAATTGTCTGGTATTATTATTATTATAGGAGCGGTGAAACAATTTATTAGATTATCTTTCGTTATATTTATTCATATAAACTGTTATCATTCAATATTTATTCACGGTAGGGGAAATTTTTATTAGTTTTGGGATTTTAAAAAGTTGGAGAAGGGGTTATAAGATTTTAATAGGGAGAAAGTGTAAGATAAAAAAGAAACACAAATTAATTAAAATATTTTAATGTAGCCCTCTAAATTTTTTTTCTTTTTTAAAAAAGAAATCAACGTAAAAAATTTCCCCTCCCTCCCCTTATTATATTTAAGAAAAAATGTCTAGAATATTTATTATCAAGGGGAGCAAATAAACTTACTTTTCGGAGTGAAACGATCTTCGGGTTATCTTCCACGACATAATAGGAAGCTTCGAGAAAATCAAGGTAACCAAAAGATTTGAGATTATCACCAACCGTAGGATGAAGTTGGAGAGTATCTTGGAAAACAAAGCCCTGTTGCCAAACATGATTCACCGTAGTGGAATTCCCAGGAAGCTGAAACTTGGCATATATGATCATTGTACCATCCGCCTCAAAACTCGCCGAAACGGCATTAACCTCAAAGCTAAGGTCTCCTTTCTCCAACCTCGTGTCATATGAAGTTATGGGAGAGGTATAAGCAGCCATTGTCCCATCAGATTTCTTAAAAGCCACGAAAGCTTGAGAACCTACCATGCCTGTGGAATTAGGGTTAATAGCCCAAGCGATCCACGGATTGTCTTCGACATTATGCTTCTTGAAAGCAAAATCAACGGTGTTTGAAGAAAGATGATAGTTCCAATGGATAGAAGAGTCAAGGACAGGCAAGTCATCACAGGCTAAAAAATTTGCAGTATTAGAAAATTTGTACGAACGACAAGTTTGGGAATGTGGTGGTAAGTTGGCAGCAAAGAAGATAAAGTACAGAATGAAGAGGAAAGCGCAGGAGTAATAAAGCCGGAAAGAATCATCCATCGAGCTTTTACACGATGATGCACGGCAGGGAAAGGGAATCAAAACGAATTCATCAAGGCTTCTGTGAAGCATTGCGCCATTTTATACGGGTGAGAAAAATATCTTCTATTAGATAAAATAGAATAGATATTAGTATCAGTAAATCCGTAATGAAATTAATTGAATAATAAATAATATGTGAAAGATAATCTTGGAGAATGACATTAATCGCCCAGTTAAAACATACTAACAGATTGTTTATATTGTGTTTTAAATTCATAATAATTATTGTTATATTTTAAAAATCAAACTGTAAAACCAAAACAAATTGATATGATATGATATATAATTGTTATCTCTTGTATGTGATTTCATATCTTATAAAACTGGATATACAAATGAAATCTTATATTTTATTAAATCTTATTTGCTCGTGTGCGTGTAACTGGATATACAAATGAAATCTTTTTTTTAAAAAAAAAAAAAAAAAATCATATTTACTCGCGTGTGTGTGTGTGTTTTTTTAATAGTTTGTCATGTTCTTGGCATAAGGTTTTGTCAAGTCATCCCAAAACTACGTCGTTTTGGGAATTGAGGGAATTAATGAATTGTGTTTTGGTAATTTTGTTTTTGTATTTATTATATGAATTTTACCAAAACACCATTCACTAATTCCACTAACTCCCAAAACAACGTAGTTTTGGAGTTAGGGGAATTAATGAAGGGCCTTTTGGTATTTTTCTTTTTTATATTTATTAGGGAAAATTATGCTCGGGTCCCAAGGAAGGGAATTAATTACAATAAAGTCCCTTGAAATCATCAAATTACGCTCGGGTCCCAAGGGACTTCGTGTAATTATTTGTATTAACAACATGAAATGCATATATTAACAATGGGAAATGCATATATTTACAACAACTTTTAAATACCCGACCATTTACAACAGAAATGCATATATTAACAACGAGGAAATGCATGTATTTACAACAACATTTAAACACCTGGATTTTGAACATAGAGAGGTCATTTACAACGGAAAAAAACATAGATTTACAACGGGAAATGTTGCATTTGCAACAAAATTTAAAATATGGCCATTTACAACGAGAAAATTCATGTATTTACAACGGGGAAATGCATGTATTTACAACAACTTTTAAAAACCTGGATTTTATTTCCATACAAATAATTACACAGAAGTCCCTTGGGACCTGAGCGTAATTTGATGATTTCAATGGACTTTTTTGTAAATTTTTTCGTTCCTTGGGACCTATATGAAATTTTCCCTATTTATTATATGAATTTTACCAAAAGGCATTTCATTAATTCCCCTAACTCCAAAACTATGCCGTTTTGAGAGTTTAGAGGAATTAATGAAGGGTATTTTAGTATTTTTGTTTTTCTATTTATTATATGAATTTTACCAAAACACCCTTTATTATATATATATATATATAAATTATACTTTTGTGTTTGGAATTAATAATACTTTTGTGTTTATTATACTTTTGTGTTTGGAATTTGTTACGGCCCTGCCAAGCGGCCCAACGTCCGGGAGGCCCAATACGATATATATCATATATCCGGATGCACCGATAATCAGGGAGGATCTATCCTATCAGTAATCAAGGGATAAGATAGATCCGGCAGTTAAGATACCAGGACGCTCCCTATATATACCATGGAAGAGCTCTAAGGTGCAAACGTTCTAAACTCTGAACTAGTTTACATTCCGCCCCATTGTACACACACTGCACCCCTCTGTTGGCGAAAGCCTACCTTGTGTACAGTGATCATTCACCCTCCCGGATATCTACCACATAGAGCCCTCCCGGATATCTACCCCATAGAGATATCCAGCAGGGCCATTAGATCCAACCAAGATCAAAGTACTAGCCCATATCGGGTTAGACATCTCTGTTCTATACCAGAACAGAATTAATAATACTCAAGTCTTTTGAGACTTTAATGCAATTTGATGATTTCAAAAGACCTGATTGCCATTAAATCTGATAATTGAGACTTGGTTGCAATTTTATGAATTTAAAAAAACTTATTTGATGTTTCATTAAAATCAATTCCACCCCAACCTTGATAATAACTAAACTTATAAGATAAGAATATCAATAATGTTATGGAATAAAATATTAGGCCCGTTCAAGTGAGGCCCAACAAGGGGCAACCAAACCCTAACCCTAAGAGGCACCCATTATCCCACAATCACATAGTGGGAGGACTGGGAGAAGAAATAGGCGAATGATGGGAACGTGCTAAACGGATCCTCTATGCCTCACTATAAATAAGAGGGGAATTCCCTAGGTGAACGGTACACAGTATCCTCTAAACTCTGCCTCTTTACAATTCAGTCTACACAGAACACACACCCCACTCCCTTAGGCGAAAGCCTTCATGTGTGTGCTCTGTGATCTCTTATTCTCATAGGTATCCCATCCATGGATACCTAGGAGGTAGATTCTTGATCCTGCATCAACATACTAGCCCACCTAGGGCTAGACATCTGTGTTCTTATGACAGAACATTGGCGCCGTCTGTGGGGATTCGATAAAATTCGATTCCCGTCGACCAAAGATGGTCAATGATTTCAGTTCTGAAATCACCAGAAATTGAAAGAAAATTAAGAAAAACTCAAAAGTTTCGGTCTTGCCTCTCAAAAGATATCATTGACCGATTCTCGGGTTCGGTTAAAGTGACCTATTCGTTCGATCTGTGTTTTCCGGCTTCAGGCTTCTTCTTGTTTGATTGCGTCTTCTCTGTTCAGGGGAGTTTGAAAGTTCCAGGTCCAAGATCGTGCCCTTGAATCCCGGAGCTAGTGTCGCTGCAATTGGAATCGTGGGTTCCATTTATTTGGATTCTAAACTGCTGAAACAGTACTTTGGCGGTGGGGTATCGCGTCTATTCGGTTCCATCTGTTGTAGTTGGAATTGGGCGTTCCATCTTTTTGTTTCCATTTGTTTGAATCAAGGGGGCCAAGAAATGAATTCTGAGAAAGGGAGACAGGTCTTTCTGATCCGAGATAACTGTCCTGTGAGTATGTGCTCTTTCTCAGAAAAAACTGAATGCCGAGATACAACCCTGTCCGAGATGACATGACGATGTGCTGAGATGATAATGCATTGCCGAGGCTTGATACGATAATGTTTGCAAGTTACCGGGATTGCCGAGATAGAGATTTTGAAATAAGGAGTATGTCGAGACGTACGATCTGCAAGATCCTGAGATACCGAAATGCCGACCACACTGACCAGTCAACTATGAGGCTGTTACATATAATATTGAGATTACGATATGCCGAGATGCAGACAAGAGAGTCTATGATACTTTCACTACACCAAGATGCTTTAAGAATAATCAGTACAGTGCTGAGATAGATAGCACCGTAGATAGAAGAAAACCTTGGATGGATCACGATTTAATATTAAACGATTCAAAATCTCCCAGTGAGTTTGATGGAGAAACCAAGATTCACCACAAGATCTCCGAGAATTGAATCAGTGCCAATCTCTTGCTTGGTCCCTTCATCATAAATTACTAGTGTCGGAGTGGGGTCGAGAAGGGTAGGTGCCGAGATGAACACCCGATAGTGTTATGAGATGCCAAGAGAGGACCTGATACTTAAAGCCGGCAGCTGAGAGGCCCATACATCGAGATACCAAGTTGAGTTGTGCCGGGACGCCGAGAAGATGCTTCACTATCGTCAATGACACTCTATGTTCAAGAAAAGCTCCGAGAGTATAATCTTGAAGTCGGACGAGAGCTTTCCTGCAGTCCTAGCTGGAATATGATTTGCCCTTCCGATGGAAGTACCATGATTACCCTTATTAAGACCTTCTACAGTGGGGCGGTCATATGGTTATATATATGCTTGCTTTTTTAACAGTGGACATGGCTGTCATATTTAATTTGGGTGGGGCCCAATACAAAGTGGTGTGCGTACGTATTCCCTTTGTCATCGAGAAAGCTTGAGTTGCAAAGATGTCAAGCATCTTGGATCACTGAAAAAAAGAACAAAGAATTGCAAAGCGACTAGGGGAAGACTCTGTCATCTAGCGAGGTCTTCTCAGTGCAATGTTTCTTCTAATGAATGAGAACTCTTACATATTGAATGGCATTGGAGTGAAGGCTAGATTTGATGATGAAGATTGCACAGACTATGCACAACTTGTAAAACAAAGTTTTGCAATAAAATCCTGAATCATGAGCACATCAAGTGCTGCGTTACATTAATTTGATGCTCAAAGAAATGTATGTTCTTGTTAATTTTTATTGCAGGAGCTCAAGAGTTGAATATATGCCCTTGCGAGCTATCATTGGGCATGCTTCTATTCATGATTGAGAAACTGAAGTTGTTTGGTCTTTATTCATGGAGAAGTTCCATGATTCTGGCTAACTACCGCAAGTGGAGAGCCAATTGGGCTCAAATCTTCTATTTCCTTTCCACCAGCAAAGGATGACTGTAGCCAGAAACAGTTTGTGTTTGTTCTACTAAACCTTCTATTTCCTTCCCATTAAGAAGTTGCATTTATGTTTAGAAGTAAAGAGCTCGGGGCACAATATCAATCGTGGGCATTCAGCCATGTTGTTTCATCAATTCAAAAGCATGAGCTGCCATCGTTTTGGGTGATGTACAAGGAGCTCATCGTTCCTCGCCCAAATTTTCTCAAATGGTTTCTCGTTTTGGGTGATGTACAAGGAGCTCATCAGTTCCTCGCCCAATTTTTCTCAAATGGTAGCTTTCGGGATTCACACTTTGAATAGATTTTCAACTTTGAATAGATAGAATATCTTTAAAGGAGGAAAATATTGGCATCTCCCCAATAATTACTGGTGGGCACAACACGGCTTAATCTCCAAAGGATATATATCCACATGAAGCTTTACCGCAGAATCTCTTATGCCAGGTTTTTCTTTTATTTGATTAACGATAAATGTGTTCGGGCCCCTTAACAGGCAATTGTTGGTAATAATTTGTACTTGCTCCTCCTCGCCAATTTTCTCATCAACGTTAGCTTGCCCACATTTCCTAATCATTTGGTCTTAGACTACTCTTGGAACTCTCAATGCGGGCAAAAGTTTATTAGAGACAGCTAGGAGGGGAGATTAATTCATCACGGGTCCTTCACAAAATGATGATTTCATACGTGCTTTCTATTTTCTTACCATTGCAGAGGCTTTATTCAATTTTATCCATGATAAATACATTGAATTAAATACTTGAATAGAGAGACGTGCCCATGACTAATCCCTTGATGCATGAAAATCAATGTGGATATCATCATTCAATTGAACAGAGTATGTGAATGCGCACAAATTTCCGAAGCTATCATGCTGACTTTCATTTTTCTCATTGCCATTACATTTGGTTTCAACCATGCTATGTATATTATATTTTTCTTGGTATATCTTTGGAGTCACAACATTAGCAGAAGCTACACGTGATGGTGATGAAGTTGATTCTCACAAAGTAGAATATTCATTCTATCAAGAATATGCCAGATCTATTTTGTCATACTTGAATTTAATTTCTCGGACACTTGTGGAGCTGAACCTCAAAGCTCGATCAGAACTTGAACATGACTGACTATTTAATTGCTTTATTTTATTGGAGAAGCTCTTGTTAAAATATTTGTGGCACCACAAAATATTGAGGGAATGCATTACATCAGCACTCCAGGAATTATTATTTCAAGATACAGGAATTATTATTTTAAAATGAGTTTGATGGAGAAATGCTTGATGGGCATCTCAATGTGCTTGTTGATGCCCGGCGTATGCTCATGGTAGAGGTTTCAAAAGTTGTAAAATCTTCAAATTCACCAAACCTGGAGGTTGTTTCATTATTTCCTCATAATTCATTCAATGAAAACGGCATCTTTTCCTACGAATTGCGCTCTACCGATTCAAGAGCTTGTTGAAGGCGGACCCCGATTTAACTGAATCTAGTTAAAATCCGGGCTCCGTGTAAATAGCGGTTAAAACTTGTTTCCTTGGGGCACGGTAACGCCGACATTATGGCTAAACGTACTCCTCAGGATGCGGTAACGCCCACATTATGGTTAAAATGTGCTCCCTTTGGGATGCTGTAAAACCAAGAAGCCCTTATGGCCATGATGCATCAAAGCTTGGGGTAATGAAGCAAACCGTCATAACGACCTTGATCAAGTCGGAATATTTAGAGTTTAGTTGCGACACTGAACCTAGATATGTGACGGATAGCTCATACTCCCGATTGATTTCTGGATAGTCACTCAGGAGGGTTGATAGCCCATGGGTGGTCCCAGACCCACATTCTGCGCAGTAAATTTCTGACTCTGGCCCAGTCATCAAACAAAACTTGGACGAGTTTCGAAGGAGGGACCCGATTACACTGACTACAGTTAAAATCCGAGTTCCATATGAAATGAACCCTCACGACAGGGACGAAGCGCGTACCCGATTACACCGAATCTGGTTAAAATCCGAGCTGCGTGGAGAAACCAATTCAAACATGTGTCCTCTGGAACCTGATAAAACCGAAAGGTTGACAGAGACTTGTCGTGATCTCCCAAAATACCAGATTAGAAACAAAAGATTTGCAGTATAATGTAACCTGGGTCGTTTCTCTCAGGGAATTTGCAGTGGGTTTGGATCAAGAAGCAAAAACCGAGCAATAACAAATTGGGGGTTTTTCTGATTCAAACGAAATTAAAAACCAAAATATGCATAACAGAATGAAATATGCAGAAACAGATTAAAAGCGATTAAAAACAGTTAACCCAGAATTGGGATTCCATAACCTTCATCGGACAAACAGATAAAAATCAAACTCGTGATTGATTCTGGATGAACCGAGATCTCTGCGTTCGTCCAGATATTCCCTCGACTACACGATCGTCTAGCATTTGATCGAACACATGGCGAGATCGCTGTACGATCGCACAACGCTCTCTCAGAACCCGGTCCGACCTAAGTCCTTGGGATATCAATCTAGGTATTAAATCTAATACCTAATCCGCAATTATTATCGGACCCGATTAAAATAAACAGAGACGATTCCATATTACCGAATGAAGCGCATGTCCTCTGGATTTTTGGAACCCCCAATCCATAGGTTAACCACAGAAACTTAGCCGAGCATGGCTAAGCAAAACGCAGAAGAAAAGATGAAAAACGCGAAGAACATGAAGAAAACTTCAGAGAATTTGAAAACTCCTATTTTGATCCACCAAAGTCTAAAAACGTGAATCATAATGTGTTTGTGGCTGCTGCCACACTTAACCTAAAATGGAAAACGAAAATGGGGCCCCAATCCAATTCGGGCCCAAAAAAGAAAATAATAAAATAAATGAGTTTTAATTACAAATTAAAACTCAATTAAAATTCCGACTTCGGCTCCAAAATCGACCGCCTCTTGTCCGAATTTGCCCTTCATGTCTTCATAAGAATTGTAGCCCTCGAATCATCTGAAATATGAAACAAAAATGAGGCAAATTCGATGTCGGTTCAAGAGTTATGGTAGGAATAGTGAAGCAATATAAAACTGGAATTTTATTATTAAAAATGGCTAAAACATAATAAAAGGCCCAAAGCCCAAATAAGTATAAAAGCCATTATTTATTAACTAAAGAGTCCTAAATTATTAATCAAGAGATAAAAAGAAGTGTATGAAATATTCAATTATCAAAGGTTAAAACTTGTGTCCATTGGAACACGATAAAGCTGAAAGAGCGGTCAAAACGTTTTCCAAGTTTTGCAGGAAACATTGTTGAAGGCGGACTCGGTTACACCGAATCTGGTTAAAATCCCGGCTCCGTATGAATTGTTGAAGGTGGACCCGATTAAGCGAATATAGTTTAAAATACGAGATCCGCCAGTAAAGACGGCAATGCCGCAAGTCTATTTAAACGATTGAATTTTGGGTAAACAAACCCGTTTTCAGAAATCAAAAACCCGGAATCTCGGTGTTAGATTAGAAGATATTAACCCGGAATCTCGGTGTTAGAGATATTAACCCGGAATCTCGGTGTTAGAGATATTAACCCGGAATCTCGGTGTTAGAAGATATTAATCCGGAATCTCGGGGTTAGAATATATTAATCCGGAATCTCGGGGTTAGAATATATGAACCTGGAATCTCGGGTCAATACGCAAGCAATCCCAACAATCACGAACATCTGGTCCGGGTTGGAAAATCAACACATCCCAGCTCATTGACGAACTACAGTGTGGGGCAAATGAATGGATAACGATTTGTTAGTGGAAAAGCATATTATCAATAATCAGGATTATTGCAAACCAGAATGTTTAATGCAAATTCGGACAAGCATTCGAAATGAGCAAGCTAAACGAATTGTGCAAATGGTAAGTATTTTTCATTTTATTGTGATCTGCTTACACATTATTAAACGCAGGAATATAGACCGGGTGATTGTCCCGGAAGAAATTGCTATGAAAGCAAATTCGGATCTAAGGGATCTCGGAAAGCAGCTAAACGGAAGAAAACTCGAATACACCATGTCTGGGTTAAGCAGTCGATTAATCTCAGCAGCTCAGAGACCTGAACTACCAAGCTTGGGGGCAACTGTTATGGAATAAAATATTAGGCCCGTTCAAGTGAGGCCCAACAAGGGGCAACCAAACCCTAACCCTAAGAGGCACCCATTATCCCACAATCACATAGTGGGGAGGACCGGGAGAAGAAACGGGCGAATGATGGGAACGTGCTAAACGGATCCTCTATGCCTCACTATAAATAAGAGGGGAATTCCCCAGGTGAACGGTACACAATATCCTCTAAACTCTGCCTCTTTACAATTCAGTCTACACAGAATACACACCCCACTCTCTTAGGCGAAAGCCTTCATGTGTGTGCTCTGTGATCTCTTATTCTCATAGGTATCCCATCCATGGATACCTAGGAGGTAGATTCTTGATCCTACATCAACATACTAGCCCACCTAGGGCTAGACATCTCGTGTTCTTATGACGGAAGAAATAATTTTTTAAACAAAATTAATATAAACAATAATTGTATCAACTTGTAACACAAGATATAAACCCAAAATAAAGAAACAGATTTTATAAGATAATTTTGAATTTGAATGATAAAACAAATGAAATTCAAATTAAAATCAAATCAAAATAATTTATTCATAACGCGGAACATAGAATAATTAGATTTTACTTGTAGTCTCCTCAAATCAATTGATTTGGTTCCTTTCAAGTTTCAATCTTTGCCTGATGGGCTTGATGGGTTCAACGAAGAGGGCCGAGATGAACATACAACTTCCGCGGTTTCAGAAGATTGACAAAAGCTTAATCGAAAGGTAATATTTGCAAATTCTACTGAAGAGACAAAGTTTCAACCTTTTAATGATGAGGTTATCACGCATCAAAGACGAGGGAAGAGAACATACGTGTTCCGGTTTTTTTTTTTTTTTTTTTTTTTTTTTTTTTTTTTAAAAAAAAGATTTGAAAGCTAAGGTTTGGATTCAAAGATGGGTTGAAGTGCAACTTGGCCCAGAAATGTTTGTTCAGAAGTAATATTACCTTAAAAGTTTTTTTTTTTTAGTTCAATGTTATCCAGAAGTGTTAAAAATGTGTAATGGTGCCCCTTATGGTTAAAAATTTAAAGGTCAATGTAAGTTTTTTAACCATCAATGCTAGTTTTTTTAACGGTGTAGGGTAATATTGATACGTGTTGAAACTTACAGATAATATTGAACCCAAAAAAACTTTTAAGGTGACATTGTTCATCGCCGAAAACTTCAAGGGCAAATGTACTCTTTAGCCCTTCAAAAAATGAAATGATATATCCGTTAGGCTTTTCCAGAATCGCCATGGGCGAATGACTTTTTTTGTTTAATTTTTTTTAAAAAAATAAAAAGGATATTGTAGTCTTTTTATAATATATGACCAATTATAAACTAAAATCAATTCAAGTGTTCTATCTAAATATTATCATATTAACAGTAATTTTAAATCTTCATTCTCAGTCCCCTCTCCCAATCCTACAATATCTTACGTATCAAACAATATATACCCTAATTTCCGTGTTGCACTTCACCTTCTATGCAACAGCCACTCACATATTCCTCTTCTCTAGTTCTCTTCTCTTACTATACAAGATTGAACTAAACACTTTCAAAAGACAAAGGTAACCCTCCCATAGTCCCATCAGAGACACTATTTCCTTCGACAACTTCTAAAGAGTTTTGTCTGCGCATTCACTTCTTCTCAGTGCATGGTAACAAACTCGAGTACGACAGTATGACCAAATTGATTTGTTCCTCCTACTCTCTTGGCCCAAGCGACGACGTCAACCCCTTGGAACAATTCACGGTCTCTTACTCCCACTCTCTTGTACTCCCTCCATTCCTTTATATAGATTTTAATCGAATTGCGGTATTTAAAATATATATATATATAAATTAAAATTAGATAAAATAATAATAATAATAATGTAAAAGAATATACTCATTTAGTCTTATTTATAAGTCAC
Source organism: Acacia melanoxylon (assembly GCA_019022615.1). Lineage (NCBI taxonomy): Eukaryota > Viridiplantae > Streptophyta > Magnoliopsida > Fabales > Fabaceae > Acacia > Acacia melanoxylon. Next base: position 1,445,095 of record JAFJYJ010000109.1, read on the forward strand.
TTCTTTCGCATAGAATAAGAAAAATCTGAAACTTCATTAGCTCTTCCTTAAAATACAACTTTCCAATTTTACCCTATTTAATATATATTATACCTCATAAGAATAAAGTCAATATAATAATAAATTAATTGTAAACTCGTATATTTATATGAAAAATTTCTTTCACTGCCTCATAAATAGGAAATAAAATTTATCTATGTCCTATAAATAGGACTACAGGGGTATAAGGACATATGACGAGAGAGAATATAGGCAATGAGAGAGAATTTAAATCTCATAACATTTTAATTAATGCCGTGCATAAAATTAATTAAGGGTAAAATGGATAATAATGCATTTATTAGTTAAACAAATTTAAGATCTTATAAAAGGGGACAAACATATTCAAAAAAATATGAGACCATATAAACAGTGGCGGAGACAATAATTTATTGATGGTTACTTTCTAATTTCTTTTTTTGTATTCACTTATAATTTAAATTTTTATCTTCATATTAATCAATAAAAAAGTTTATTGATGATTATTTTCTTTTTCTTTTTTACTGAAAAAGATAATAAATACTAGGGAATTCAATTTAGTAATAAATACCAGGATATTCAATTTGGATCCATTAATAAATAAATATAAATCATTGATAACTATTTTCTAATTTATTTTTTATATTTCTAATTTGATTTTAATCTGTTTCGATTATATTTTTGCATTGTGATTAATTATTGTTACGGACCTATATAAGGCACATATTCAATATATGGCCCAACAGGGAATATTCTATAGATCGGGATCTATTTATAATGAAAGAGGATCCTATCTTATCTATAATCCAGGAAGATCATCATCTAGATCCGCGATTACGATACTTGGGCCATGGATCACATAGGGCCCATATCAACCTAAGGTACACTCTATAAATATAGAGGTCAAACCCTAAGGTACATAGATTCTACTCTCTCTAGCTATTTACAATTCAGCCTACACAGAGCACACACCCCACCCCCTTTGGCTAAACGCCTATGTATGTCTCAAACTACGTAGACTTTGATCCCTCTACAAGGTACGTAGGCCCTAGGCATTGTTCCTAGGTCAAGTCTGATTCAATCAATATCATACATGTTAGTCCATTAGGGCTAGCCACATCCTGTTCTTGAACATAACATTGGCACCGACCGTGGGGAACCGTAAATTTCGATTCTCGCGACCAAAGATGGTCAATACCAGAAGCAGCAGTCAGATGCCTTTGCATGGGAAATTCCTGAAAATCCGCCGCAGTAAAATCAAGAACCGTAGCAGCCTGTGAAGGGATTCAGAGAAACAATGGTTGTTTAAGCAACGACTTTGGTTTTGAGCTGCTTTACATGGGTTCCTTTTAACTCTCCATGTGTCCACATGACGAGAAGATAGTTGGAAGGATCACTAGGAAGAACTCAGAGAAGTCTTTGATGGCCTTAATAAAAAACTAGTAGACCTAGAGGATCTTGTTCGGCAACTTCAGATCCTCCTATCATTGTGCCAGCAGCCGTCGGCACAACAGTCTCCAGGCCCACCATGCAACAACAGCCACTGGACGGAGGATGAGATCTAGGAATTGATACAGCTGCGGGTTCAATACCCGTTTGAGAATCCCAAATGAGCAAATCGATATAGCCAAGGTTGTTGGTAAGCCGAGGCTGATTCAATGCCAAAGGAGTTATTTTCACGACTCGGTGATGCAGGGAGGTCAATAATAGGATCACACTACTTTATGTTTGCCTTTGCTATATCTGCGTTGTGTTTGTCTTTTCTATATCATTCACGTTAGAAAGAGTTAGCGGATTACTAGAACCCTTCAAATATATAGCAATAGCGTCTGATCTCGTTGAACTATTATTTGGTCTATGAAAATTGTTTTGAGGCAGGGCAAACGAGCAAATCGAGATAGTCGAGGTTGTTGTTAAGCCGAGGCTGATTCAACGCCTATGGCTTCCCGACTCCATCGCGATAGTCGAGGTTGATAATACGCTGAGATGAGGAGATGCCAAGACGCCAAGGTACGCCGAGATTATTAGATCCCTAGATTCAGAGAATGCTGGGATATACTCTGAGTGCATGTCGAGATATACTCTCAGCTCAGATTTGTATTTCCCTTCTTCGGATCTAATTGTTTTGAGGCAGGGCAAACGAGCAAATGGAGATAGCTAATACTCCGGAAAAGCCGAGGCTGAGAAGATTTGGGAGAGATGTTTATCCTTTCTTCTACACAAGCTGAGGATTGATGAAGGCCATTTATTTGGAAATTCTTGCGACTTCAAAGATGCATCGTTACGCAACTCTACCGACTTATGAATGGATACCAAGAACTTCGTCAAACATTTATTGAGCAAAAGCATTATCTTTGTAGTAACTCTCTAAGCTACATCCAGGATGAGTATCACCCTCATCTCATAGATACTCAATCTTTGCTTATTATCAATTATCTATTAACATGTATGAATTCATGGTAAAGAAACCAGTCTTTGAAAATCATGTCCAAGCTAAGCATATATGAATTCATGGTGAAGAAACCAGTTTTGGAAAATCATGTCCAAGCTATACATGTAGGAATCCAAGGTATATAAACATGTTTCCGAACATCATCTCAGAGTTAAACATGTAGGAATCCGAGGTACATAAACCCGTTTCCGAAAATCGTGTCGGAACTAAACATGTAGGAGTCCGAGGTTCATAAACCCGTTTCTGAAAATCATGTCCAAGTTAAACATGTAGGAATCTGAAGTACACAAACCTGTTTTCATGAATCATGTTGCGACGGCTATTACGCCAAGACTATTTAAGATTCCAATTAGAATCATTTACGACGGCTACGGCTGCAAAGTCTATTTAAAGTCCTTTATGGGATTATCTGCTACGGCATGGCCGCCAAGTCTATCTTAAATTCCTGTAAAGGAAAACAAAGGCGGACCTGGTTTTAATTGAATCTAGTTGGAATCCGGGATCCGTGCAAAGTTTCGAAGGCAGACCCGATTACACTGAATCTGGTTAAAATCCCGGCTCTGTATGAATTGTTGAAGGCCATGTGGAGATCCTGGTTTTAAACTGAATTTAGTTAAAATCCGGGATGCGCGTAAAGTTTTGAAGTCAGGCCCGGTTAACTAAATCTAGTTAACATTTGGGATCCGCGTAAAGTTTTGAAGTCGGACCCGGTTAACTAAATCTAGTTAACATTCAGGATCCGCGTAAAGTTTCGAAGGCAGATCTGGTTACACTGAATCTAGTTAAAATCCGAGTTTTGTGGAAATAACGGTTAAAATGTGTCTCCTTGGGAATAGACGCGTTTTCTCGGGAGCACGGTAAAACCGAGATAAAGGTTAAAACATGAATATTATGCGCAATATCTTTTTGACTTGGCCCAGTCATCAAATGGAACCTGGTTACACCGCATCTCTGTCATGCCAATTTCTCTCACCGGTTTGTGGGTAGTATGAACGTTTTGCGGGAAGTGAAAAGAAGCCACACCCCGGTTACACTTAATACGCTTAAAATCGATCTCCGGTTAAGCTTTGTTGGTTGAAAACCGAGTTCCTCGTGGAGTTCGTCCCTACGAAAGGAACGAAGGCGGAACCCGGTTACAATGTATTGCGATTAGACACGAGTTCCGCGTAAAAACAAATCAAGGGTTACGACACTGTAATGGAAGAAAGGGTTAGGAAACCCATAATGGAAAAAAGGGTTATGACACACATAATAGAAAAAAAGGGTTACGACACCTATAATAGAATCTCGGGTTATGACACCCTCTCGGATAAACAAATTCTGGGTTACGACACCCATCATGAATAAACAAATTCAGGAAAAATTTTGCGGAGGAATCCACCTCCAAAAGAAAAAGAAGAAGGACTCCGGCTACACTTAATATAGTTAAAATTCGGGCTCCGTGTTAAGTTGTGCGGGAGGAGAAAAGAAGGCAGACCCAGTTACACTTAATACGGTTAAAACGGGCTCCGTGTAAAGAACGGTTAAATCCGAGTTTCCATGATCAGTTTGGAACCTGGTAACTCCGAAAGAATGGTTAAATCCGCGTTTCCATGATCAGTTTGGAACCCGGTAACACCGAAAGAACAGTTAAGTCCGCGCTCCTTAATTGGACCCTGGATAAACTGAACATTATCCAGTTGACTCCGCGCTCCTTAATTGGACCCCGGATAAACTGACGATTATACAGTTGACTTCGCGCTCTTAATAAGACCCAGGATCAACTGAAGATTATTAAAACCGCGCTCCTTGATAGGACCCCGGATAAACTGAAGATTGTTAAATTTGCGCTCCTTGATTGGACCCCGGATTAACTGAAGATTATCACCAGGGCCCTTAAGCCCGGGTTATTTGTCAAGCAAAGCCACTACAACCGGCCTTTGCAATGTTGACCTCATACACCGACGAGCAGACGTCGGAAACGAGAACTCCAGGGATGGCAAGCAAGTTGGCGGAAAATTGGGATGGCCCTTACCGGGTTAAGGAAAAGCTCAAAAAAGGTGCCTACGTCCTGGAAACCTGGGCAAGGGCACAAATCAAAAGAACGTGGAACGCCGACAAGCTGAAAGTCTACTATAGCTTGACCCAACTACTACGCACATAATATGCTGGATATACTATGTCCGAGCTTCTGTATTTTGCTTATTTCCAACTTAATTTTATTTTCGTACTCACGCAATTTCCTTATTTAAAGTTGTTAGCTCTTTAGAGCGGATTATTTCGTGAATTATTGAAGAACTCCTTTGCGGAGATTCAATTTATGGATTATCGAAATGTCTTCTCATACACCACTCGGGTAAAAAGAATGACACCGGGGCCCACGAGCCGGGTTATTGATTACGCAAGGTTTGGTTGAAAAAATGACACCAGGGCTTGCAAGCTCGGGTTTTTAATTACGCAAGGCTACTGATATAACCCTTTGCAAAAGTCTGATGCATCAAAGAATTTGCTCCTCGATAAGAAGATGAATTGTCATGTTGGCCTTGATCAGGCCAAAATGTGTAAGCTCGTGTGTTTTTACACCACGGCTGGACATGTGACAATTTTCCCTTATCCTGGCTATTATCCCAGACAACGAATCCGGAACCCAGTAGGGAGGTTGAATGAAAAACCCCTACCTTGATACCCAGTCATAGCTACTGGAAGAATATAAAAGAATTCTACATACATAAGACCTTGGCCCGGTCATTCAATAGAACTCTGAAAGAATTTTCGAGTTCATACAGACAACATGTGGTTGTGTTAAAGCGTTAAAGCTAAAACTCGGATACAAAGTTTGGGTTATATAATATATGCACCCCGGCAGCCCAGAGCCTTTGATTGCTAGGCTGGGAGGCAACAAGTGTATAGCTGTAAAGCTGTCAACAAGATAATCAAACCCGGTCCGTTCCTCTTTAGGATAATTCGGATTGGGGAAACCCGATGCTACAACAAACAAATCCGGAAGCCCAGCCCGTTCCTCTTCAGGATAATTCAGATTAGGGGAGTTCGGTGTTGCAGCAAACAAACCCAAAAACTCGGATGATTGAGGAAGAAGAGATCCGACGATCATGAAAAAAGCAGACGAAGTTTCAAAGCAAATTAACCGGACTACATTTCGGGGGCAATTCAATCGAGAATACAAGTAAGTCGGGGTTCGTTGAAACTCGGATAGAAACTTTATCAAAATCAAACAAGTTGTAACAACTCGGATACGATATCCGGGTTCAATAACGAATCCACCCCGTGACCCGTGAGCCCTTGACCGAGTGTAATACCCGAGGAAAACCCTAACTAATATAAGTAAGATATTTGGATAAATGTTTACGAGAGAGTATATATTCTCTAATTTTGTAACTTAATTGTTATAAACATTATGAACAATTTCTCTTTAAAATATCGTTTAGGGATCATAACACACCCTAAAATAAATGTTGAATTTTGGTAAATAAATTCGAGACTACCAAGGTGAATATGTGGTCTCAAGTTATAAGTCTTAACTTGCTTATTTTCTAAGGTAATTACTATGAAAATGAGAGAAGAAAAATAGCTAAAATTCATGAAAAATGTATTTTATAGGTCATAAAGTGAATCGAAAGTATTATGATAAATACTATATGACCTCAATTATTGACAAAAATTTAGGAAGTGTGATATCTTTAATTTTAGAAATTTTTGGGATTGTTTCCCCGAAAAAATAAAGATGCATAAATAAAATAATATTAAAAGTACTTTTTGGCCCCAGTATTTTTAATATTTAACATAGGATATAAAATGCCAATGTAAGTCAAAAAGTTGAGAGATAATAGTAAATCCTAAATAATAAAATTGTCAACAATTAGTAAATGGCTAATTACTTGGATTAAAATATAAGATAAATAAATTAGAAAAATAATAAATAAATGCTGAAAATTCGAAATAAATAATTAAATAAAAATAAAAATAATACAATATTTTATGCTTAGAAAAATAAATAAAAAATAAAAAAAAAAAAAATAAATATCTAGATATTTTTGTTAAAATAATATTATATATGGTAAATAGCCAACATGACATTTGAGGATGGATAGAAATTAAATCCTACACCAAGGTATAGGGATTTAGTCTAAGTCATCAGGACTTTTTATAAACCAGTGAAATTCTACCTCGGAGTGAGTTGTCTCAGAAGTCGTTTCTGAAACGAACAGCGTAATTAAGGGTACCGGATAATTAAGATAGGGCAGATAGTGCTAAAAGTGACTTATAGAAAATGCACCATGTTTTTCAAACCGGGGATATGGTTACGTAGGTCAGAACATATTACGAGCCAGTGATTTTCTGCCAAGAAGCTGGTTCTATCGGAAGTAATTTCCGTAACCGTTGGCGTTTGTCTGAAAATCTTCAGCTGATGAGGAAATACCCGTAGTGGGATCAAAAATTTAGTTAAACTAGGTATTCTTAAAGAGAAATAATAGGACTCCGGTGCCTTGCTATCAGATTGTTGAGTTTCTCCAAGACTGCGCGAAAAGGGCACCGAACTGGAAACTTTATCGGTACCAGCTCATAAAGGTGCCAGATGACATCACCTTCATGATGTCACATTTTTGAGAGTGACATCATGAAGATGTCGGCCAAGAGGGGGAAGGGCCAAGATCAAGCCACTTGGCAAAAATGCGATCCGACGGCCGAAATCCGATCTGAAGACTTTTGTGGAAATTCCCACCTTGTCCCTCCCTTCTTCTATAAATAGCAAGCCTCCCTCCTCTCATTCTTCACACCAAAATTTGAAACCAAGAGAGAGGTTTTAGAGAGAGAAGCTCTGGAGAAAGTCTGAGCAAAGTCTGGGTAAGTTCTTCGGTCCCTGGTCTTTAGTTTCAGTAGTTCTTTCAGTAGAGATAGTAGGAATGCTAGATTAATCTTTAAAATTCCTAGATGGTTTAGATATCATATTTGAGGGTAAATATGGTATATATTGGGAAGAGAGATATGTCAAAATTCTGTGGAAATCGGGTCAAAGTAGCGAAGCTCTGGCGAAATTCTGCCGAATAGGGGGTCAGGGGCAAAATGGTAATTTTTACCTAAAATGCCTGTTATAATGCTAAAAAATGATAGATACTATCCTTATAGGATATCTGAGATTATTGAACCGCTGTCGTACCGCTGTCAAAAAGTACAGTTTTTCGTAAAACATACCGAAGGTACCGTCAACGAAGGTACGTTCGCGACGTACTGTAACACTGACTCTTATGATTGTGTTATGCTTATATATGATTGTTGTGTTCTTGTACTGAGACTCTGTCTCAATTATTTTTAAATGCAATCATGAATACACGGGTTATAGTCTTGATAACACCGTTTAGAGTTTTCCTAGCGAGGACACGATAGGCCATCGTGGCATTGGATTTGATAGTGCGGCAGATTGGGGTAACATACATCCAGGGGGCTGTGTATTGTTATTGCCTTATATACATCATTATGTATTTCCTACATCTGTTATGGGCTTTTGTAGTGATTTTTCTGAAATTGTCATGAATACCTGTCATACATATATTGCTTGCATAAGCATGAGGTTAACCATTACCTGAGGTCCGATGGGCATTGGACCTCAGTCTGAATTGATAGGCAGGAAAGGGTCGTAAACCAGAGGAGGCACCAGGAGATGGAGCCATAGATAGACGTCAGTAGACGGAGCCGTGAGAAGGCACCGGTCAAAGAAAATACGGGAAGGAATTCAACCAAACCTGCCTTATAGCATGAATCTAATAAAGTTACTTCATATCATTTGGTGCTTAAAACAGAAAGGGTCGTCTTGTGGATCAGCCAATCAGTCACCCTAGCACGATGAGGCTCCCACTAGACCTACCCGGCCTGGCCAAATGGGATGATTTAACTGAGTTAGGTTCTATGCCCCAAGTCTACTCAAGGCTTGGATAAAGAGGGTATAGTTACACAGAAGAAATGTAATTATAAGTTTTGTATTACTGTATCACATAAACATTCCTTCGGGAAATTTTTAATACATCAGTGTACGTCAGGCATCATCATATGTCTGAGTACTTTTACATCAGTTACTCAGTGTTGTACATGTTGTTCAAATTTTTAGTACATGCTCTTCGTTTCCGCAAAACGCTAAGTTGTAGTACCTCAACTCTGATGAGTTTTTATAAAACCACGTGTCATCGGCACGATTTATGCTACGAAATTTGGGGTGTTACAGCCAGGCTGGGGGGCAACTACTATACAGTTGTCAATGGTGTAAGCCCTCACGGGGTTGTTCTAACGAAAGCCCTCACGGGGTTATTTGAATTTTCAAATGCTATCCCAGTCGCTGGAACGTTGCTAGTGAAAAAGCATGTTCATCATCAACCGAGATCAAGGCAAGCGAAAACAAAGAACGAGGGAAAGACAAATAGGCTCTGCCCTGGGAAAAACCTATCGGCTAAACAAGAAAATCGGTAGCAGAATTCGAATGAATCTGAATTCGTCAAAATGATGGTAGTCACAGCGGGAACCCCGGCCTAGAAACCAAGCAAATTCTCGGATATTAACTCAAATCTTTGAGACACTACCTCGGATCTTTGAGACATTACCTCGGATCTTTGAGTAATTGACTTCGGTCGCAAGGGCCAGAATGACCCAACCCGGCAATGCGCCATAGACATACGAGAGGGTAAGGTTAGCGGAAGTCTGGCCCGGATAATTTGCTTGGGGGCAAAATACATCCCGCCAGCTCGAGAGCTCGGACTACCGGGCTGGGGGGCAACTGTTGCGGATCTATATAAGGCACATATTCAATATATGGCCCAACATGGAATATTCTATAGATCAGGATCTATCTATAATGAAGGAGGATCCTATCTTATCTATAATCCAGGAAGATCATCATCTAGATTTGACAGTTACGATACTTAGGCCATGGATCACATAGGACCCCTATCAACCTAAGGTACACTCTATAAATACAGAGTGAAAGACCTGACTATCACCCAAGAGGGGGGTGAATTGGGTGTCTAATTAAAACTTTTGGAACTTTGAAAATATTTTCACAACTTATTGAAAGCAGTTTGAATGACAGTAATAATTGATAAAGCAAAAGTCAATCATTCAAACATGTATGCATATTCAGATATATATATGCTGGAAATATAAGAGATAAGGGAAGAGAATATGCAAACTAAGATTTATACTGGTTCGGCCCAATCTTTGACCTACGTCCAATCTCCAAGCTTCACTTGAGATTTTCAATCCACTATCTTCTTTCAACACGATTACACGTTCTGTACTTGAAGTAATCCTCTCACTAGGATTCACTCCCTTACAAGCGTAATCAATACACTTGCTTGATTACATACTTTGTACTCGAAGTAATCCTCTCACTAGGATTCACTCCCCTTACAAGCTGTAATCAACACAATGTGTTTCTCACTCAAGATCACCCAATCTTGAGTATCTCACAGATAGAATGATAGGATATTTACAATGAATCTTCTTTCTCAGAAGTAGATGAATAAACACTGAAGCACAATTACAAATCACTTCACTCTCTATGATAAGCTATGTAAACATTTGAAAAACAGAGAGTAAAATAAGATGAAGATCAGAGAATGAGCATTTTGAAGTTGTAGGCTTGTGTCTTATTTCTTCTGTCTTGAATCTGACTTCTTTTATAGGTAGAGATCAATATGTGACCGTTGGATGAAGAAATATAGCCGTTAGACTCAGATGGAAACTAGCCGTTAGAACTTCATTTTCTGAACCAGCAACAAATACTCGAGTATTCATTTGGAAACTCGAGTATTGAGGTTGTTGCGTAACTCCAGGTTCCTCTCTGTCTGATCAATACTCGAGTATTGAGATGGAAACTCGAGTATTGGAAGATGCTCTAACATTTGCTGCTCTCTGTCTGATGGAAACTCGAGTATTCAACTTACATACTCGAGTATTGCAACTTCTTGAACAAACCATCGACTTTCAGGGGTCATATATCCCTGGTCTGAACTCCGTTTTGGTTCATTCAACTCTTGATGGAAAGCTATGGGAGTATAATTTCATATGCCACTGATTTCAACTCAATCGAAGTTTTATTTTGTGAGTTACACTCCAAACATTGAAGCTTGGATTTACGTGTGGCGTGGATTTATCTGTCAACTTCCACAATTCATAGCTCTCGCATATGAAATCCTTTGGCTTGAATTTATATCAAAAATGACACATTGGGAGTCTAGTTTCATATGCCACTGATTTCACTTCAATCCAATCTTTGGTTTAGAAGATATCATCGAATTACCGGACATCGTCCATGCTAAATGTGAAACGAGCTAATCACCGTTTGCATACTCGAGTATTGACTTGGATACTCGAGTATTGCTAGTCCAGAGAGGCCAGAGATGCTGAAGACACTACAATACTCGACTATTGATGAACATACTCGAGTTTTGACTCCTAAACTCGAGTATTGAGTTCTTTACTTGAGTTTTCTCATCATGAAGCTGATTTTTGCTGACTTTAATTCTTAATTGAGCCATTCCAACTTTCATATGATCTTGGAGGCTTCTAGCATCAATATAAGAACTTGAATAATGATATGTTCATTCCATTCAGTAAGTTCTTCCTTTTTCCATCTCCCAACTTGATCATTCTTCATCATTTAATCTTCACATCATCTTTGATTCAATCTCTTTATCTAATTCAGTACTTCTTTATTGATCTTTTTGTTGAACGTTCTCCGTCATTCAACTTGGACTCATCATTCTTTGCAAGTTCTACCTTCTTCAACATCTCCTCTTCTTCTGATTATTCCCAAAGTCCTTTGATAACTTCTTGCTCCCTTGACATTCGATATTTCCATTATATTGTGTGCAAGAACTTCTTTCTTCAATCTACTTTCTTGAACATCTTCTTCAATATCCATAAATCCGAGCCTATCTTGAACTTGTTCGAGAATTTAATGTGTCGACTTTCCGTATCAGCACTATTCATGTATACTCCTTTGTAGCTCAAATATGATGAAGTTTCATTCCAACTTCGTTTGATCATAGAGATTTCAGTGTCACATGTAGTGCAAGTTCTTCTTTCTTTAGTCTCCTTTCTTGATCAATCTCCATTATTAAACTTTGTATCTACATTCAATATAAAAATTAGTCAAAGTATAATGTAAATGTAGTATGCAGCCTTTTTGCTCTTAAGAATGACATCTATATAAGACATCATCAAAACTAATCATAACCAACACAGAGGTCAAACCCTAAGGTACAAAGATTCTACTCTCTCTGGCTATTTACAATTCAGCCTACACAGAGAACACACCCCACCCCCTTTGGCTAAACACCTATGTATGTCTCAAATTACGTGGACTTTGATCCCTCTATAGGGTACGCAGGTCCTAGGCATTGTTCCTAGGTCAAGTCCGATTCAATCAATGGATTCCTCCCCAGCGTCTAAAGACTTTCGTCATGTCTCCCCTTCTGCCTAGCGTCTCTCCTTTTGCATGTGGCCATAGTCATCTTGACCAGATTGTGGATTCCTCTTTCTTCCCTAACTCTGTGACTGTTGTTCCTCCTCAATCTTCCATATCCTTAATAATTTGAAATTTGACCCAACAAATTGATTTTTATGCACTCAACTCCATTAAATTTGAAATCTGACCGAATTGCAGAATTAGTTGTGCTTAACAAGAAAATAAGATCAGATTGATTTGAGAGTTTTTATAGTTATACTAATAAACAGGAAAATAACCAAATGATCGTAGTCGTAAGAAGATATCAGTAAAAAGATGGGATGAGCTCAGAATCCTTCCTAAGCGTAACACTCCCCCAGTTGCCTATACGCATTGCTATAGCATTTATGCTACACGGCTCGCAATGCTATAGCATAACACCTTTTACAATGTTATTCAGTTAACTCACCACTCTAATCGAAGCTCTCGCGTCCGATACATACAATCTTAAATTTACTTCTCCCATATGCCTATGGCAATTTTCTAGTTAGATTATCATTACAAACCAAGTTGTTATGGTTATGAACGGTAGACTCATTCCTGAGGCCTACAATAATAGGTCAAGCTTTGCACCAGCCTGCCTAGCAATCACTGTTTCTCAGATGTCTAACCCCGACTCCCTCTTAGTAAGCTGAGACCACAGATCTAGCCTTTAGCTCTCGCTAATCAACCAGAAATTAAATCATTGATAAGAAAACTGAATGTATTAGATTAAAAACTAGCAACTGGGTTCATTCCAAACTTAAGAAATCATCCTCACTCAGCCACAGGAGATTTAGTTCATGACTGACGAGGGAATCACTAAATAGATTACTACAGAATAGCCCATGATAAAAAGATTAACTAGAATTAAAATAAAGAAAAACAGAAAGCTTGATGGAGATTCTAACGACGTGGAAGAAGCCCTCTCACGTCACAACTCCATGCTTCTTGTCTCTGTCTCACTGCCAGGAAGAATGTTGGGTTCTCTTGGAGTCCTCGTGCTTGTAACTTCTCTTACTCTTCTTTCGAGTCTGGCCGTATATGATTCATCTTTGACTCTCGACAACTGTCAACCCCTTTTAGGGTTGACTATTGTTTCCTTATATAGTCTGGTCTACTTGCAGCGTATGTCCAGCGAACTCGGCCTTTCCTAATCTGTTGAGGTCCAGTCGTATCTTTCTTTCCAATCTCGGTAGATTGATTCTGCTGATCCTGTGGGATTCTTCAAATCTTAGTTTCGATCCTCCACATCTTCTATTCCAATACGTCAGCAATCTAACCGTTGTTCTCTTCAACTTAACGACCAGCACTATTTCCTGAAACAACCTTGACAAATGATCAGATCATATGCCGCAGAGCATTGCGTCACTTACTCTGCTATATCTTCAGGGATGCATTGTATTGCACTTCGATAGAGCTGTTCTGATGCTATAGCATAGTATCGGCTATATTATGTGACTTTCTCATAAAACCTCAAACTTCATTCTCTTCTTAGCACATGTTTCAGTTGAGCGTCACTTCTCGGTATCTCAGTCTCTGTGGGACAGTACTCTACTTACACTTTATTACTTGTTCGACTGGTTCACTTGCCATCAAGGAAATCAACCAACACTATTTCCTTATGGTCGACAAGTAATTGGAGGAACTTAAACAAGCTGAGATGTGACTTCCACATCAAAAAAAAAAAAGTTAGAAAATGTGAACAAAAACTCTAAAAATAAAAAGGTAGTGTAGCAAGGTGAAGAGAAAGACATCCCTATTCCTCTTCCTTTCCCTCAGAGAGCCCTTCAATCTAGGAAGTTGGCAAAAAAAAAACACAAGAGAAGGATATACTTGAGACATTTAAAAGAGAAGATATCAACATTCCTCTCTTAGATGTAGTCAAACAAATTCCCAAATATGCCAAGTTTCTGAAAGAGTTATATACCAATAAGAGGCTACTTGAAGGGGAATTAATGAGTGAGTTTGAACCAGAATGTATCAGCACTCATCCAACCTACCATGCCTTGCAAGTGAAAAGATCTAGGGACGTTTTCTATCCTTTGCATTATTGGTAATTATAGATTTGATGATTGCATGCTAGATTTAGGTGCTTCTATTAATGTCATGCCTACATCTGTTTATAAATCTCTTGGTCTTGGTCCTTTACGTCCTACTAGTCTTGTTGTTCAATTAGCTAATAGGAGTAATGCTCATCCTTCTGGTTTAGTTGAATATGTATTAGTCAAAGTTAATGAATTGATATTCCCTGCTAATTTTTACATCTTAGATATGGAGGATGAGTCTCCAAGTAGTAGGTCACCAATCATTCTAGGCATGCCTTTCATGAAAACAACTAGGACTAAGATAGATGTGCATTCTGGTACTCTTTCCATGAAGTTTGGTGATATATCTGTGAATTTCAATATCTTTGATGCCATGAAACATCTTACGGAAGATAATTTTGTTTTCTGCGTTGATGTGATTGATGATGCCGTGGAGGATGTTCTTCTGATTGGTGTCTTGATTATTATGTTTTTTCATCTAATAGTGATTCTCGCCATTTGTGCATGTCTTTGATAATGAATGGTGCTTTGTTTGCTTTGATTTGGTTAATCTTTGCATTATTTGGTGATTCGACTTGCTTGGCGATCTTAATATTGATTCGAGTTTGAGTTTCATCCTGATCCTAATAAGCATCCCGAATATATGCTAAATTTTGATTCGAAGCAAATTTTGATGTTAACATTGAGCTATATAGGCACAATTCATCTTTTGCTTCTTTGAATGTGGTTTTAGGCATTTTGTAACATCCTAATTTTTATATTAGAATTTAATTACAAATAAGAAAAAAATTAATCATGATACATGAATTTATTATGTAATTGTCAAAATAAAGGTTTTCATGTAAAATGTCATTTATGCTAATAAAAGAAATTAGTGGAATAATAATGTGAAAGTAATAATATTTTATTGTTGTAAAAAAAAGAGAGGCAAAAATGTGAAGAAGAAAGGAAAAAAAGTACCAATAAAAAAATAATGAATAAATTAATATTTGTTAAAAAAAGAATTAAAAATAAAATAAAACACACTATATAACGGTGGCGGCTCTTTCTTGCCGCCACCTAATATATATTACGGGGCAAGTGTATGGCGTGGATTATTTCCCACCACCGCCGTCCCCCTTTATATAAATCTTTGTGTGTGTGTTTTGTGTAGAATAGTTAGTGTGTGTGTTTTCCGATGGTGGGTGAGACGAAGAGTGCGTCAAAGGTAAGGAAAGGAGGAAAGGAAGAAGAAAAGAGGAGTCTAGAGGATATTTTAAGGTATGTTATTTATTTTATAAGAGCATATAGATAGTTAAATTAATTTTTTTTTCAATAAACTTTCTTCATGAAAGTTCTTCTACGTATTTTTCTCTTTCTAATGAGGGTAATATAGTATTGATTATTGCAAACATTCGGGATTAGAATATTGGCAAAGTTGAGTTTTGACAATAGATGATTGTATATATGAAGAGCATATATGATTAATAACTAACTTTAATCGTTTAGATTTGTTTGTTGGTTGTTGTGAAAATTTAAATTTATTTTCTATATAAAAGAATTTAGTATTTTTGTCGTATAGGATATATTTACCAATTAAATGAGGTTTAAACATTTATTTGGATTACTAGAGATTTTAATCTTTGGTTCAATCAGTTTAGTTTTGCTAAATCTTGAACTTTGAGTTGGGATTTGGAATTTAAAGTAGAATTTAATAAGATTTTATAGAGATTTGAAGATTTGTGTAATAAATTGGGTTATACTTATATAAGTCAGTATTAGGTTTGTGATAATAGATCTTTTATATTTGAATTTATAATTCATTTATTGGAGGTTATATTGAGGAATAAATATATTGGATTTGAGGTTTATAAATATGATTATTTGAAATTTTTAGGTGAAAATTATATTGTAGGAAATTGGATATTTTTGTTAAATTGAGGATGTGGTGATATTTTGATTATCATAATTAGTGAGCAATAATTTATGAAGGAAGGAAATGATATTATAACTAGGATTTGAGGAATAAATAAAATTGTCAAATCTTCTAACAAAATTAAATGAGACAATTATAGTTTAATTAATTTTTTATTATTGTACTTTTGTTAATTCTATTAATGTATAATTATTATATTTATTTTTAGAGTGGACTTAATGTATCTCTCAAGTTTAGTTGTTATGTCAAGAATTTGAGGTAACCACTTTCCACTTGTTGTACTTGCCTGTATGATGTTTGTTAGTGACTTTTAATTATACAAATCTATGAAACTATGTTGGTAATGAAGTTGCCTTGTGAGATTTATTTGGGAATGAATAGTGATATTATATGTTATGGATAATATACTTTTTATGGTTTCTTAAACTGAAATAATATTTTAATCTTAATGACTATTAAAACGATGTATTATTTTTATAAACCATGTTTGGAATCTTATATATACATGCCAAGATTATGATGATGTGGAGCGGTGATGGATGTGGAGTGATGATGGGAGTTATTGTGTATATAATACAACGTGGTATGCCACCACTCACTGCACAGTGGATGGCTTTGATATTTGCAGGGCCTTTGATATCAGTCTTTTCCTTTGGCCATGTTAAGGGTCAACTCTTGGGACAGTGACACCTTTCTATAGTCGAAGGAAAGGGAACGCACGGTTCGATATGATTCTATAGCCTTTGGCCGGGCTATTCCTCATTATTGGAGAGCTTGGTGTAGTCTTGTCATAGAGACTAAACCTATTACGTTATAGCCCATGGGTTCTATCAGCGGAATAAGGGTGGGGGTGATAAGGATTGTCAAGGTATCAATTTGTTGCTTGGCATATTATATATATGTAATTCATGATATCAAATTTGATTTAAAAATTGTGATTTAATAAATTTGTAATTTATATATCTAATACTTTGTTATATAAAATGTTCCACTTGGCATCGCACGAGCACATATTGTAATATCCTGAATTTTGGACCTTGGGAATTGAGAAAAAGCCTAAAGTAGGCAGACGACTAAGCCCGGTTTGGGAAGAGTCGCAAGGATGTCGAGAGATTGGAAGTCTTTAGGGACTAAGTAACTCGGCTATACGGGTTAGCGGACCTAGTATGTATAAGTAGCAAGATTAAAGTGCCAATGGAAAAAGGGGCACAGAAGATCGATACGGTGTTAATTAGTTGGAAAAATGTCATTTAGCTATGCCCTAAGGTATGAGATGATTAGCTAAGGAAAAATGTGCTAAAATAAGTGTGCACATGACATTTCCTGGTCAGGTAAGGATTTCCTGCGTTTTTTTTTGAAGAGATAAGAATAAAAAATCAGCTGTAATAATTACTCGAGGGCACTTGTCACCACGAGATTAAAAAGCAAAAAGTAAGTAATGATTACGGAGGCAAAATAGTCAAATCCTTACCCCCGAAGTCATCAAATTCGTCCACCCAGGAGAGAGAAGGAAAATTCAGATGAGTTTTTTCCACCAAAACACAAAATACGGGTTCCACAGGCGATTGACCTGTAGAAAATGGACCGAAGGGGACCAGTTAGGGGTTCCTTTGGACTGAGTATGACAAGTGTGGGGCCACTCTAGGAAGTTTGGAGGGCGCCACATGTGAGTGTCTATTCAAGGAGAGAATATCGAAAAAGATAAAGAAAAGTGAAAAGGAAACACCACGATGACCGCGAGACCACACGGAGGTAAACTAAGAACTGGGTGATTAAGTGGAGAAAAATGAATTAAATGAAGGGGACCAGATTTGTGGGCCCCTTATGTGCCATACAGCCCCTCTAGTTATTAAAAAATATTTGCTTGTAGAAAAAGAAAGAAAAATCGGTGTAAAAGTCGAACCGTGGGTCCCACATTCGAGAGAAAAAGGGAAAAATGGGAATAAAGGTGTAAACATTAATTAGGGAAGAGGTGTGTGCCCTAACTAGCACCACATATGTCATGTTGGGCAAACAAAAGCATGTGGGAAAAGTTGGTAATAATTAATAAGTTTTGGGCCACAATTGTAATTTCTAAAAGTTTCAGGCCAAAACAAGTAATTTGCTCCAAGAGAACAAAATATCTAGATATTTTGGAGTGTATTTCACCACATGTCATCTTCCTAGACACCCCTGGAATATTCTGGATTTTCTTGGAGAAAAAGTCAATAAAACCAGATAAACTCCATCAATTACAGGACAGGATTTTACCACAGTTATTCAAGACTGATTAGCCATCTTTTCACCTTTATTAAATGATATTTTCTCTCTCTCTCTCTCTTAGTGAAGGAGGACGAAATTTTCAGAGGAAGAAGAGGGAGAGATCAGCCAACTTCCATAGCCAAAAGCAAGGTCCAAGCTCCAAGGATCATCAATCGAACTTCTGAATCAGGTAAACATCGAAAACCCGCACCTTTGGAACTTAAACTTGTAGTTTTCGTTCAACTGGTTGGAGCTTGGTGTTGGGGTCTGATTTTGGAGTTTTTGATGGTCCCAAAGTGTTTAAAACGTGATTTTGGGGGTTAAGTTGTAGTTTAAGTTTCCAAACTCAAAATCACCGAAAAAGCCTTAAGAACAAGTTTATCGTCAATTCTGGAAATTCTTGCAGTGAACCTTCAAGCGAATCTTAAAAATAGTAAATGAACTTGGATGAAGCTGAAATTTTTCATGGATAAATTAAACATCCTAAGGTTCACCGTGATGTATAATTTTGTGTTGTTTGGATTTTTTTACTAGAAGATAAAAATTGGTAAAGTTGATGCAGTGTGCAACAGGACGAATTCCGATCAAGGTGTAGAAAATTGGCCACACACAAAAATAAGTGTCCTTTTGGATTCTGGAAATATTTTTCCTGAAATATAGACACATAAACTGTTCAGATGGCGCTGGTTTTATGTGAAAATGATGTTTGTGAATTTATTAAAAATCTGGGAATTTGGGTCAGATTTATAGAATTTCTGGGAAAATTCTGTGTAAGCTCGGTTTTGACAAAAGAATTGTAAGGGTATTTTTGGAAATACTAAAAAGGGTGTATTTTGGTGTTATTAGGTCAAGGGAATTTCTGGAAAAGTCGCCGGGCATAATAAATATTAAGGCCAGTATATAGCACACCAGGTAGTAACTGTTGACTTACATACACTATGTTGCTTTTGTATGTATGTTTTATCATGATGTAGGAGTTGGACTGTAGCACCTAGTGGACTGTGTGTTCTTGGGTTGCTTCTAAAGTCCAAGGAATACTTATCGGGCTGTGGTGCCTAATGGACTGTGTGTCCTTAGGGTTTCGTCACGATCAGGGCATGTATATCGAGTTTGTAGTGCCTATAGAATTTGTGTGTTCTTAGGTTTCTGCTACAGTAACGAGGTATATGAGGTAGGTAGGGCCTGTGTGACTGTGTGTTCATAGGTGGCTACTGAGACCTCAAGAGGGGTCGGTAAGGGACTGCAGCCTTGACTACCGAGGTCCTTAGCGCTATGGTACCGGGGGCTTGTCTTGACCAGGCGGTCCTGCGGTTTGTTGTGCCAAAGGCAGATGTGATTTACCCTTATTTGTGCCAGAGGCAGATTCATACATGCCAGTATTGTACCTGAGGCAGATTCATTTTCTATTTGTGATTTTCATTGCATGCATTGCATACATATTGTATGAGTCTAACAGTTACTTTGGGGTTCAACTTTGAACTCCAGACTGGTTTCAAAGATACTGGTGTAAGGCGGTAGGCCGGTTGGACTGTGGAAAAGATAAGGGTAAGAGCGATGAAGCTGAAGATTGAGGATGTATAGAATTCCTTATCTCATTTTGTATGTTTTTATTTGGATGATTGTATGATGTAAACTTGCTGTACAATATTTACTTTGGATGATGGTACCCTTAACCCTATGGGGACTACTTTATGTACTTGTTTGTACCTTTACCAGTATATTGTAAGTTGTCCAAACCGATCATATGCTCTTCTGCGCACACTATGATATATGATTAAAGTGACTAATTAACAAAGGAAAGGTAATAAGTGGAAAGGATCCCTCTAACCCGCCACCCGAAAAGGCGAGGCGGTAGGGGTGTAACATATATTACCATTTATAATGAGCTGGGTTGATGGTTACAAATAATTTTCAGGTGATAGTTCTCGTGTGGGTCAATCAAGGAAGGCTTCAGAAGCTTATGTTACTTTTGCTAATGGTAGTGCTTCCACCTTTTTGGTACATGTGGAATTATTGTATATTCTTTGCATTAGGGCTCACTTGGCATACTATAGTATATTTTGAATATTTTTGGCAAATTCTAAAGCAATATTTTGTTTAAAAATATGAGCCTATTAAAGCTCAAAGCTTAATTGTGTGCATAAAACATTTTAATAAATGGTTTAATCAAGTTAGTAATTAATAATTGTCCTTAAATGGAGAATGTTACCCATTTCAGTGTGATAATATCGAGTTCGCAACAAGCGCCTAAGTTTCTTCCCTCCATTAAGCAACTACCCAAGTTGGATATGAAATCCTTTCCAAATCATCTGAAGTATTCATTCCTGGAGGTCAATGAATAGTTTCCAGTTATTGTGGTAAATAATCTTCCTCCTAATCAAGAAGAGAAGCTCCTACGCTTATTGAGGGCGAACAAGAAAGTCATTCGGTGGACATTAGCTGACATCATTAGCATCAGTCCTTCTATGTGTATGCATCCAATTCTGTTGGAAGAGGAGGCTAAGCTGGTGAGGCAACCCCAGAGACGCCTTAATCCCCTTATCCTTTAAGTGGTGAAGAAGGAGGTCACTAAGCTACCGTAACGGTATCATCTATCCCATTTTCGATAGCCGAGTGGGTTAGCCGGTCTAAGTGGTTCCTAAGAAGTTTGGAGTCTTGTGGTAGCCAATCGGAAGAATTAGATCATTCCTACTCGAGTTCAAAATAGTTGGAGAGTTTTCATTGGTTATAGGAGACTCAACCAAGCCACTCGCAAGGATCACTATCCTCTACCTTTCATTGATCAAATGTTGATCGATTGGCTAGTAAGTCTCACTACTACTTCCTAGATGGCTACTCCGGATATTTCCAAATCCATATTGCTCCTGAGGATCAAGAGAAGACGACCTTCACATGCCCCTTTAGAACATATGCCTACTGAAGGATGCCTTTTGACCTTTGCAACACGCCTGGTGCTTTTCAGCGTTGTTTGGTAAATATTTTCTCTAAGTTTGTAGAGGACAACATGCAGGTTTTTATGGATGATTTCACTGTATATGGGTCTGATTGTGATGAATTCTTAGCTAATTTGTCTAGAGTTTGGCATAGGTGCATTGAGTTTAATCTTGTGATGAATTATGCAAAGTGTCACCTTATGGTTGAGTCAGGTATAGTCTTGGGACACTTAGTGTCTAGGAAAGGGATTGAGGTAACCCTGCTAAGATAGATGTAATTACTTGTTTGCCTTAACCCGCATCTGTGCGGGAGGTTCGCTCTTTTCTTGGTCATACAGGTTTAAATCAGCGTTTCTGTAACACCCCAAATTTCGTAGCATAAATCGTGCCGGTGACACGTGGTTTTATAAAAACTCATCAGAGTTTGAGGTGCTACAACTTAGCGTTTTGCGGAAATGAAGAGCATGTACTAAAAATTTGAACAACATGTACAACACTGAGTAACTGATGTAAAAGTACTCGGACATATGATGATGCCCGACGTACTGTTTGATGTATTAAAAATTTCCCGAAGGAATGTTTATGTGATACAGTAATACAAAACTTATAATTACATTTCTTCTGTGTAACTATACCCTCTTTATCCAAGCCTTGAGTAGACTTGGGGCATAGAACCTAACTCAGTTAAATAATCCCATTTGGCCGGGGGTAGGGTAGGTCTAGTGGGAGCCTCACCGTGCTAGGGTGGCGATTGGCGATCCACAAGACGACCCTTCCATTTTAAGCACCAAATGATATGAAGTAACTTTATTAGATTCATGCTATAAGGCGGGTTTGGTTGACTTCCTTCCGTATTTTCTTTGACCGGTGCCTTCTCACGGCTCCGTCTCTCGCGTCTATCTATGGCTCCATCTCCACGGTGCCTCCTCACAGTTTACAACCCTTTCCCCGCCTATCAATTCGGGACCGAGGTCCAATGCCCATCGGACCTCAGGTAAGTTAACCTCATGCTTATGCAAGCAATATATGTATGACAGGTATTCATGACATTTTCAGAAAAATCACTACAAAAGCCCATAACAGATGTAGGAAATACATAATGATGTATATAAGGCAATAACAATACACAGCCCCTGCAGTATGTATGTTACCCCAGTCTGCACTATCAAATCCAGTGCCACGATGGCCTATCGTGTCCTCAGCGCTAGGAAAACTCTAAACGGTGTTATCAAGACTATAACCCGTGTATTCATGATTGCATTTAAAAATAATTGAGACAGAGTCTCAGTATAAGAACACAACAATCATATATAAGCATAACACAATCATAAGAGTCAGTGTTACAGTACGTCGCGAACGTACCTTCGTTGGTACTTTCGATATGTTTTACGAAAAAGCTGTACTTTTTGGATGACCGACGCGGTACAAAAGCGGTTCGACGGTGCGACGCGGTTCAATAATCTCGAGATATCCTATAAAGATAGTATCTATCAGTTTTTAGCATTATAACAGGCATTTTTGGTAAAAATTACCATTTTGCCCCTGACCCCCTAATCGGCGGAATTTCGCCAGAGCTTCGCTACTTTGACCCGATTTCTCCAGAATTTTGACATATCTCTTTTCCCAATATATTATCAAAATAAATACCATATTTACCTCTAAATATGATATCTAGATTATGCGGGAAATTTAAAGACAATTCTAGCATCCCTACTAAAAGAAACTACTGAAACTAAAGACTAAGGACCGAAGATCTTACCCAGACTTTGCTCAGACTTTCTCCAGAGCTTCTCTCTCTAAAACCTCTCTCTATGTTTTGAATTTTGGTGTGAAGAATGAGAGGAGAGTGGCTTCCTATTTATAGAAGAAGGGAGGGACAAGGTGGGAATTTCCACAAAGTCTTGGATCGGATTTCGGCCGTCGGATCGCATTTTTGCCAAGTGGCTTGATCTTGGCCCTTCCCCCTCTTGGCCGACATCTTCATGATGTCACTCTAAAAAATGTGACATCATGAAGGTGATGTCATCTGGCACCTTTATGGTGGTAGATAAAGTTTCCGGTTCGGTGCCCTTTCGCATGTGATCTTGGAGAAACTCAAAAATCTTATAGCAAGGCACTGGAGTCCTATTCTTTCTCTTTAAGAATACCTGGTTTAACTAAATTTTTGATCCCATTACGGGTATTTCCTCATCAGTTGAAGATTTTCAGACAAACGCCAATTTACGGAAATTACTTCCGATAGAACCGAACTTCGCGAAAATCACGGCTCGTAATATGTTCGACCTAAGTAACCATATCCCTGGTTTGAAAAATATGGTGCGTTTTCTATAAGTCACTTTTAGCACTATCGCCCTATCTTAATTATCGGTACCCTTAATTATTTTGTTGGTTTCGGAAACGACTTCGAGACAGTTCGCTCCGAGGTAAATTTCTTTGGTTTATAAAAACTCGATGACTTAGACTAAATCCCTATACCTTGGTGTAGGATTTAATTTCTATCCATCCTCAAATGTCTGTTGGCTCTTTACCATATATAATATTATTTTAACAAAAATATCTAGATATTTATTTTTTTCTTTTATTTTTTATTTATTTTTCTAAGCATAAAATATTTTATTAATATTTTATTATTTTTATTTTTATTTAATTATTTATTTCGAAATTTCAGCATTTATTTATTATTTTTCTAATTTATTTATCTTATATTTTAATCCAAGTAATTAGCCATTAATTACTTAATTAGCCATTTACTAATTGTTGACAATTTTATTATTTAGGATTAACTATTATCTCTCAACTTTTTGACTTACATTGGCATTTTATATCCAATGTAAAATATTAAAAAAATCTTTGGGGCCAAAAAGTGCTTTTAATATTATTTTATTTATGCATCTTTATTTTTCGGGAAATAATCCCAAAAATTTCTAAAATTAAAGATATCACACTTCCTAAATTTTTGTCAATAATTGAGGTCATATAGTATTTATCATAATACTTTCAGTTCATTTTATGACCTATAAAATACATTTTTCATGAATTTTAGCTATTTTTCTTCTCTCATTTTCATAGTAATTACCTTAGAAAATAAGCAAGTTAAGACTTATAACTTGAGAAGAGAACTTATTGTCCCCAGACTTCTCATCTCATACTGTCTAAGGATGAGAAACGAAGTTTTGTGAGTGTTTACATGGCACAAAAGTTCTCTCGGGGAATTCTTCAAATTTTAAGAGGCTTGTATCGATGAAGGACTTTAAATTAGTAGGCCAAAAGTCTCATGATTCTCATGTCTTGATGCAACATGACTACTCCCGTAGCTATTCGAGGCATCCGAATATGATCTTCGGGTCGTTTTTACTAGACTTTGTGTCTTCTTCAATGCGGTTTGTAGTAAAGTTTTCGAGATTGAAAAGTTGGATGAATTGGAGAATAAATGATATATTATCTTGTGCCACCTTGAGAAGCTTTTTCTTCCTACCTTTTTTGACATCATGGTTCATCTAATTGTTCATCTAGTGAGGGAGATAAAGTTGTGCGGACCGATCCATTTATGGTGGATGTACCCAATTGAAAGATCTATGAAATTCCTAAAAGGGTACGTGAAGAACGCATATCGGCCGGAAGCATCAATTGTTGAAATATGTTTGAAGAAGCCATGGAATTTTGTCAAAATTATTTGGCCAAAGTAAGACATATTGGGCTTCCAAAACATCGATCTTTGAAGGGGGGTAGACGAGGGGCTTCGGTAAAGAGTGTGGATCGATGAATTGTCACAAGTCCACTTATATATCTTGAATAATGTTGATGAAGTTCAAGCCATCATAGCTGCACATAAAGAAGTTGTAAGGACGAGAAAATCATCGAATGGTTGAACAAAGGTTGATTAGGGAGCATAACGAGAACTTTTGCAAACCTTGGTTCAAACAAAAGGTCGAGGGAGAGGAATGTGTTTCGATATAATCAAATGGATAGCCCATGGTCACGAGGTTGATGTCATAAGTTGGAATTCGTATGTGATCAATGGTTATACATTTTACACGAAGTCCCTAGATGATAGGAGCACCGTCCGAACGGTGGTGCTATGTTAGATTTGAATCTATGCACTTCGAATATCGTATGATCGATCATCTCGGAAAATTGGAAGAAATAGTTGATTTGTGAATTCATTGTAAATATATGCTATTTGTATCAACAATCATCTTGATTACGTAATGAACAATTGTCCAATTTGTGATAGTATACAATAATAATTTGTTAATTCATTTAAAACAAGTTTCCTTGTGTCCATTAGTGGTTCTTGAATGTATTGGATGGTGGAAAAAAGTATTCATTGCTTAATTTACAAATGCGAGAAGTTTAGGACTGTATTTTACTAAGTAGCCACCCTAAAAGTCTTCATTTATTATTCAAAAATGCCAGTATTTTAGGACCGTATGTTTACTAAAAGTCGGTTCTAAAAGTCTTCGTGATTCACGGTAAAATACGCGGTCTTTCGGGACCGCATGTTCACTAAGTAACCGGTCCTAAAAGTCTTCGTTTATTTATTTGTGAAAAAATTACGTATTTTAGGACCGTATGTTTACTAAATAGCCGGTCCTAAAAGTCTTCGTTTATTATTGGAAAAAATGCCAGTCTTTTAGGACCGCATGTTTACTAAGTAGCCGGTCCTAAAAGTCTTCATTTATTTATTTGTGAAAATTTGCCAGTATTTTAGGATCGTATGTTTACTAAAGAGCCGGTTCTAAAAGCCTTCGTGATTCACCGTAAAATACGCCGGTCTTTTAGGACCGCATGTTTCTTGAGTAGCCGGTCCTAAAAGTCTTCGTTTATTATTCAAAAATGCCGGTATTTTAGGACCGTATGTTTACTAAATAGCCGGTCCTAAAAGTCTTTCATTAGCGACAAATATACTATATATTTATTAATATATATTTTTATATATAAAATCTCTTATAAATTAAGTGAATAATCTTTTTGCTTAAATTAAATATTTATTCAATATGCAGTAACTATAGTCTACATTATTAATTATTCTATTTGTAACTACTTTATTAAATGAATAATCATATTATTAAATTAAAGTCTTTCCCTATTATTCATATTTCATAACCGATTTACTTTATTTATTTATAGAGTGTAATAGCATCAAAACGTTAAATTAAATATTTGTCCATATTACAACGTAAACTCCATATTTCATAATTGCTTTTCTGTCTCTTTTTTTTTTCTTTTTTTTAATTTTAGTGTTTTGAGTCCGCCATTTTCCATGTTTCATAATTGACTTTCTTATTGCTTACCAGGTTCGGATAATGCATATAATTAAACTGGCAGAACAATTAAAACTCCCATAAGAACAAAATGTAGAAATATTTTATTTAATAATTTGTACGCTTCCCTATAGGGCAGCGATTACAAAAAAAAGCAGCAAAAAAAAACTATAAAACAACTAATCCTCCCCGTCGTCGAAGAGGTGGGAGGCGTCGGAGGCGATTTTGGAGGCGTGGGAGGCGTCCTCTTCTGTAGGATCGTACTCCACGTCATTGGTGTCGAGTACCATGGTCGGCACGGTTGACGGTATGAACCGGTTGAAACAATTGGACCAAGCGTCGGTCAATGTGATCGACGCGGGCCACAATGTTCTGCACCAACTGCTTGACAGTTGGATTTGGAGGTGGTGGAAGAGGGGGCTGAGGTTAAAGTGGAGGAGGAGGAAAAGGAGGACCTAGTGGAGCAGCCATTACAGTGGGTTTTAGACGGTGGAGGAGGCCGTGTAGAAGTGATGGAGAAGAATGTGAAGAAACTAAAGTAAGAACGGGTTTAAATAGAGAACCTATCCTGAAGAATATGAAACGTTTTGAACTTTTTACGAGGATATGTGATAATTGAATATTTCATACACTTCTTTTTATCTCTTGATTAGTAATTTAGGACTCTTTTGTTAATAAATAATGGCTTTTATACTTAATTGGGCTTTGGGCCTTTTATTATATTTTAGCAATTTTTTATAATAAAATTCCAGTTTTACATTGCTTCACTAATCCTACCATAACTCTTGAACCAGACATCGGATTTGCCTCATTTTTGTTTCATATTTCAGATGATTCAGAGAGCTACAATTGTTATGAAGACATGAAGGGCAAATTCGGACAAGAAGGCGGTCGATTTTGGAGCCAAAGTCAGATGTTTAATTGGGCTCGAATTTGTAATTAAAACTCATTTTTATTATTTTCTGTTTTGGGCTTGAATTGTGGATTGGAGCCCCATTCCGTTTTTCCATTTTAGGTTAAGTGAGGCAGCAGCCAAAAAACACTTTTCATTCATGTTTTTATTCAGTTTGAGGATTAAACATATAAGTTTCAAATTCTCTAAAATGTTCTTCGTGTTCTTCGTCTTTTCTTCGATTTTCCCAGCCATGTTCGGCTAAACACGTGATCAACCCAATGTTGAGGGTTCCATGATTCGTCTAGAGAACTCGTGCTTGATCGGTACTTTACTCGTTTTGTTTTCATCTTATCGGATTCGATTTGGAAATAGTTCGAATATTAGATTTAATATTCGGTTTGGTTAAATCCCAAGGACCGAGTTCGAACTAGGTTAGAATGTTCTGTGCGATCGCACGGTGAGACGCCATTATTCGGACAGATTCTAGGCGATTGTCTAGTCGAGGGATTTACGGACGAACGCAGAGATTTCGGTTCGTCGAACCAAACGCGAGTTCGTTTATATTTCGTTCAATGAAGGAAGTTTCGGAATCTAAACGTTGGGTTGATCGTTTTAATCTGTTTCAATCTCGTTTTAATCTGTTTTACGCATATTTAGGATTAGTTTCAGTTTATTTTCGTTTTAATGTTTTGAATCAAAAACCCCCAATTTTGTTATTGTTACCTTATTTATTCTTTGATTTAAACCCACTTTGCAAATTCCTTGAGAGAAACGACCCAGGTTACATTATCGCAAATCATTTTCTAATCTGGTTATTTTAGGAGATCACGGAAAATCTCTGTCAAAATATGGCGCCGCTGCCAGGGAATTTGCATCGATTTCGTTAAGCAACAGTAGTTTTCGGTGGTTCGGGTGACTGGACAGAAAATTTTTCTGATCCAAATCACTCAAACCAGGTCTTATTCACAAGGAATTGGGCATTTTGAACAAGAGTCACTCTTTTTAAGAGTGAGGTCTGCCCTATTTTCCCCAAATTCCAACGTTTAGACCACTTTTTCGCTGTTTTAAGTTTCTATTTTGTGATTTCTACTAGGTCAATTTTTTTGGAGTATCTCCGAATGAGCTGAAATTTTGCAGGATGATAGAAAATGTCCTATCTCACTGGGCACATTGAGAATCTTCTCCATGTGGTATGCTTAGGTTTGCCAAATTCCATCGTTTAGACCACTTTTTCATTTTTTTTTGAAGTTTTTTTATTTCATTTTTGGGTTCCCCAATGGTCTAGGAGTTGCCTTGTCCAAGTCCCATAAATTTTAAAAATCATTTGATGCTGTTTTGGACTTGTTTTGGTCAAATTCCAATATAGGTTTTAGCTTTTTGTGTTTTTGTTTTTGTGTCATCTTAGTGTTTTCTACTTTCTACCACTTTTAGTGGCATTTTCGTAATTCAATTTTCTAGTGGCATTTTTGTAATTCTGATTTTCTGCAAATTCTAAATTCTGCCTTGTGTTTGTGTTTATGCTGCATGAGTACTAGGAGTACTATTAATCCAGAAGACTTGTTGCCACTTGATCCACGAAATAGAAAGAACAATTCTCTTTGCTAGAAGAATTGTTAGGCTTAGTCGTGGGATTGATCTTGAATTTGACATTGAACTTGAGTCGATTGTGTCCATTCTGTTGATCTTGACTCGATAGTACTTTTGATAGTCTTGTTGTTTTTTCTTGATTATAGTAGCAATTTTGCTAACTCGAAATTATGGTAGAGCAAGCGGCTCGTCCCACTTTGAAAGAATTAGCTACCCACGATGTGGGCAATCAAAATTTGTGTATTCGATATCCTAAACTTGCTGCTAACTTTGAATTTAAATCTGGTCTTATCCATTTGTTGCCCAAGTTTCATGGTCTTGCAGATGAATGTCCTCACAGGCATCTAAAGGAGTTCCATGTGGTATGCAGCACAATGAAACCTCAAGCAATTGATGAGGACCACATTAAGTTGAGAGCTTTCTCATTTTCCCTAGATGGTGCGGCTAAGGATTGGCTTTACAATTTGCAACCAACATGTTTGTTGGGAGTTGGGATGATATGCGAAGTTATTCCTAGTGAGGTTCTTTCCTTCCTCAAAAGCCATTGCTATTCGAGAAAGAGATCACTAGTGTTAAACAAATCAATGGGAGACCATGTATGAGTATTGGGAGAGGTTCAAGCGATTGTGTGCAAGCGTCCACACCACCCGATTTTAGACCGGCTCCTAATTACATATTTCTATTCCGGTTTTGTTACCGATGGATAAAAGTTTCGTGGATGCATCCGGTGGTGGGGCCTTAGATGGCAAGACACCGAAGAGGCCCGAGAGTTGATATCTACTATGGTTGCTAATTCTCGGCAATTTGGCACCGGGGCCAATGGTACTCCTATTTACCGATTCAAACACCTCCGGTCGACGATTCTCGAGAGATTGGAGAATAGACTTGATGATCGACTTCCCTTGTGAGGCGGTTAGCGGTGACCCGACAGTACAATCTTCCCCTCCTCGATTGGGTACTCATGTGGGTTGTTTCGACCCTTTCCATTCTCGATTCTTGCCCTACTTTGCATGATCCCGCTTATCAAGACCGGTCGGTAGCTGCGGTAGGTGTTTTTCCGGAAAGCCACAATACCGAGAATAATGCTTATTCTAATACTTACAATCCGGGATGGAGAAATCACCCCAATTTTCGTTGGAACCGAATCGAACCGAGTAACCAATATCGTCAGTGCGGGAATTACCAACGAGACGTACGAGACCACATAATTTCCAACAGTAGTCTGCACCTCCTTTTCCAGCACCACCTCCTCGACCAGCCATATGTGCACCTCCACAGGCGGCACAACAGCAAGCTAGTACTAGTAGTAGTGGTGGTTCCTCACTTGAATATATGATGAAGCAATTTGCCACAAACTCTATACAGTTCCAATAGCAAACTGAAACTTCCATTCAGAGTTTGCAAACACAGATTGGCCAATTGGCAACATCCACGAATCGGCTTCAACCCCGGGGATCCAACACTCTCCCTTCACAAACAATTCCTAATCCTAAAGGGAATGTGAGTGCTATCTCCCTTCGATACGGCAAGCAATTGGAGGATCCTAAACCAGCTGTAGATGTGACTTCCACATCAGAAAAAAGTCAGAAAATGTGAAGATTGACTCTAAAAACAAACAGGCAATGCAGCAAGGTGAAGAGGAAGACATTCCCATTGCTCTTCCTTTCCCTCAAAGAGCCATTCGGTCCAAGAAGTTGGCAGACAAAGTACATGAGAAGGATATACTTGAGACATTCAGAAGAGTAGAGATCAACATTCCTCTCTTAGATGCAGTCAAACAAATTCCTAAATATGCCCGGTTACGAAGGAGTTATGCACCAACAAGAGGCGGCGAAGGGAATGAACGAGTAAGTTTGAACTAGAATGTATCAGCCCTCATCCGGCCAACCATGCCTCGCAAGTGCAAGGATCCGGGACGTTTTCTATCCCTTGCCTTATTGGTAATTACAAATTCGATGATTGCATGCTAGATTTAGGTGCTTCTATAAATGTCATGCACGCATCTATCTATATATCTCTTGGTCTTGGTCCTTGCGTCCAACGGTGTTATTGTTCAATTAGCTAATAGGAGCAATGCCCATCCTTCTGGTTTAGTTGAAGATGTATTAGTCAAAGTCAATGAATTGATATTCCCTGCTGATTTTTACATCTTATATATGGAGGATGAGTCTTCTAGTAGTAGGTCACCAATCATTCTAGGGAGGCCTTTCATGAAAACTTGCTAGGACTAAGATAGATGTGTATTACGGTACTCTTTCCATGGAGTTTGGTTATATTTCTGTAAATTTTAATATCTTTGATGCCATGAGACATCCTAGGGAATAGCATTATATTTTGTGTATTGATATGATTGATGATCTGTGGATGATGTTCTTGCTGATTGGTGTGCTGATTATCCTGATTTTTCATCTGAGAGTGATTCTGCCATTTGTGCATGTGTTGATAATGAATGGTGCTCTATTTGTACTCATTTGGTTAATGCTACATTATTTGGTGATTCTGACTTGCTGGGTGATGATTCTGCATTACTTGTGGATTCTGATATCGATTCTGAGTTTGAGCTTCATCTTGATCCTGATGTGCATCCTGATTCTGATTTTGATGAACTTAACTCTGATTTTGATGAGCTGAATACTAATGTTAACATTGAGCTGTATAGACACAGTTCTTCTGCTTCTTTGAATGTGATTTCAAGCATTTCCGGACCACCCAAGCTTCTCCCCTCGACTGAGGAACCACCAAACTTGAGTTGAAATCCCTTCCAGACCATCTGAAGTATGCATTTCTGGAGGTGAATGAGCAGTTGCCAGTCATTGTGGCAAATAATCGTATGCATGATCAAGAAGAGAAGCTGTTAAGCTTATTGAGGGCAAACAAGAAAGCTATTGGGTGGACATTAGCTGACATCGTTGGCATTAGCCCTTCCATGTGTATGCATCGAATTCTGTTGGAAGAGGACTCTAAGCCGGTGAGGCAACCCCAGAGACGCCTTAATCCCCTTCTCCTTGATGTGGTGAAGTAGGAGGTCACTAAGCTTCGCATTTGGTATCATCTATCCCATTTCGATAGCCGTGGGTTAGCCCGATCCGGGTGGTTCCCAAGAAGTCGGAGTCACTTGTGGTGGCTAATCGGAAGAACGAGCTCATTCTACTCGAGTTCGGGAATAGTTGGAGAGTTTGCATTGACTATAGGAGACTCAACCAAGCTACTCGCAAGGATCACTATCCTCTACCTTTCATTGATCGGATGTTAGAGCGATTGGTGGCAAGTCTCATCACACGCTTCCTAGATGGCTACTTCGGATACTTCCGGATCCATATTGCTCCCGAGGATCGGGAGAAGACGACCTTCACATGCCCCTTTGGAACATATGCCCGCCGAAGGATGCCTTTTGGCCTCGCAACGCTTTTTGGCACCTTTCGGCGTTGTATGGTAAGTATTTTCTCGAGTTTCTAGAGGATTGCATGGAGGTATTTATGGATGATTTCTTGTATATGGATCTGATTTTGATGCATGCTTAGCTAATCTATCTAGAGTTTTGCATAGGTGCATTGAGTCTAATCTTGTCGAATTATGAGAAGTGTCACTTTATGGTTGAGTCGGTATAGTCTTGGGACACATAGTGTCTAAGAAAGGGATTGAGGTAGACCACTGCTAAGATAGATGTGATTACTGCTTTGCCTTACCTCGTATCTGTGCGGGAAGTTTGCTCTTTTCTTGGTCATGCAGGTTTCTATCATCGTTTCATTAGGGATTTCAGCAAGACTACCCGACCCTTGTCCAACCTTCTGCATAAGGACACTGACTTTGTATTTGATGATGCTTGCAAGGCGGACTTCGATCATTTGAAGCGTTGCCTGACTACAACCCCAATGATCCATCCCCCTGATTGGTGCATCCCCTTTGAGTTGATGTGCGATGCTTCCAACTATGCGGTTGGTGCTATATTGGCACAACGAGTCCACAAAGCATCTCATGTGATTACATATGCCTCCAAGACTTTGGATCCCGCTCGATCTAATTACACCACGCGAAAAGGAGTTGTTGGCTATTGTATTTGCTTTTGATAAGTTTAGGTCATATCTGCTAGCTAGTAGAGTAATTGTTTTCTCGACCATGTCTTTGCTTTAAAGTTCCTTTTGAAAAAGGCGAGATGCTAAGCCACGACTCATCCGGTGGATGCTATTGCTCCAAGAGTTTGATGTTGAGATTCGAGATGAGCGGAACACAAAGCGGGTAGTGACCACTTGAGTCGTATCACCCATTCTTCCTCTCACCCCTCTTCTATTCGGGATGATTTTCACGATGAGCGAGCTTCTACAAATTTGCAAGGTAATCTTCCATGGTATGCTGATCTGGTTAACTACTTGGTAGCTGGTGTTTTGCTTGAAGATTCTACTAGGGCCCAAACCTTTAAATTAAAGAGTGAGTCTAAATATTATGTTTGGGATGACCCTTATCTGTGGAAATTTTGTAGAGACCAAGTAGTTAGGAGATGTGTGCCTGATCATGAGTTTCACTCTATATTGCATTTTGCTCATGCTTCGCTGTGGTGGTCACTTTGGACCCCAAAGAACTGCTAGGAAAGTGTTAGATAGTAGATTGTTTTGGCCTTCCTTGTTTCATGATTCCCATCTTACGTAAGTCATGTGATAAGCGTTAGAGAGCGGTAGTATTTCCGTAGGCATGAGATGCCCCAAAACCCTATATTGTTTTGTGAGATCTTTGATGTTTGGGGTATTGATTTTATGGGTCCATTTCACCTTCATATGATTATACTTACATCTTGCTAATTTGTTGATTATGTCTCGAAATGGGTTGAGGCGAAAGCCACTCGGACTAATGATTCTTACGTGGCGGTGGATTTTGTTAGGTCTAACATTTTACGCGGGTTGGGCATTCCTAGAGCTATTATCGGTGACCGGGGCTCCCATTTTTGCAACCGAAGCATGAGTGCCTTGTTACGCAAGTATGGAGTGCTTCACAAGGTCTCCATAGCATACCATCCTCGGACCACGGTCAAAGTTGAAGTCTCAAATAGAGAGATTAAGCAAATCCTTCGAAGACTGTTAACTTTACCGGAAAGATTGGAGTAAGCGATTAGAGGATGCTTTGTGGGCATATCGCACCGCTTACAAGACGCCGATTGGGATGTCTCCTTATCGATTGTCTTTGGTAAGGCATGTCATCTTAGGTTGAGTTGGAACATCAAGCCTATTGGGCCATTAAGCGTGTAACATGGATTTGGCTAAGTGCGGGATGGACGGAAGGCTGCGGTTGCAAGAGTTGGAGGAGCTTAGATTGGATGCCTATGAGAGTTCAAGGTTGTACAAGGAAAAGACTAAGGCATTCCATGATAAGCATATTACGAGGAAAGAATTTTTTGTGGGCCGAAAGTTCTTGTTTAACTCCCATCGAAGTTTATGCAGTAAGCTTCGATCTAAATGGGATGGCCCTTTTGAGATCACTAACATTTTTCCATTTGGTCTTTGTTGAGCTATGTGATCCACCCCGGGAAGAACCTTTAAGATAGAGGGATCGACAATGACTGAGGAAGAGAGATTCTCCTCATTGATGCCACTTATCCTCCTTAAACCCTTGGGGAGTATTCTTCTTTCTTCTCCCTCTATCTATTTTATTTGTTTTCCTTTTTCTACTTTTCTTTTTGAAACTAAATACGATCTCTCTTTCTATGATTGCTACATATTATGAACTTGGACATTTTGGTTTTAATGGATCATTTGTTTGTCTGCAATTCTGACTCTTCGATTGCATTTCTTGGTAGTCGATTTGATGTTGTTGATTGCCTAAGTTGGTATTGACCTTGTGAGGTTTGGGCCTGCATGAATGGAATTCATCTTTTGTCATTCTTTCTTTCATGTGTGCATCTCGCTCCGATTCGTGTTCTCTAGAACTTGCTCCTTTTCTTTTTGAAACTACATTTTTCACCTACATGCATAAATATGATGGAAGCTTGTTTTCTTTCTTTTATTTTCCCCACTTCGGCCAAATAGCTTTCCCTTGCATTATGTTTCCTTTGCTAGCCCATTTGTGCCTTCTCGACTCATTCTTCTCTAAGCCACATTACAAGCCTAAGCGTAAAACCATTTTATTTCGCACCTTGGAAATTTATTGAGCATTGGTTTCACCTTGGTTTTGTGTTTAAGTGTGGGGGTTGCTCGGGAGTGCAACGGTTTAAGTGTGGGGGAGATATTTGATTTTGTCATTGTGATTATGTATATAGTTCTTCAAAAAAAAATAAAACAAAAAAAAAATAAAACAAAAAAACAAAAAGAAAAGAAAGAAAAGAAAAGAAAAGAAAGAAAAGCAGAAAAAGAAAAGAAAAGAAGGAAAGAAAGAAAAGCAGAAAAAGAAAAGAAAGAAAGAAAGAAAAAATATACATAGAAAGAAAGGAGATATTTGAGTAAAATAAAAGTTTTCATACATAAAGAATGTTAATCAGTGCTCTTTTTAATTTCTTTGGTGCTTAGCCTCTCATTCCATACTATATTACCTACCTTCACCCTAACCCCATTACAACCTTTAATAATAAGCTCTCTTGATTTGTGCATGCATGTGTTATGAGTAGTGGAGACGTAGAAATTGAGCAAGCTTATGGTAGAACAATTTTCTTGAGTAGAGTTTGAGCGATACACTTGTTTACCTTAAACACTTGAGAGATTGGTTGATTGAGCGCATCTTTTGAGAGACCATCTTTTGTGATTAGCATCATTGATTGAGATTACCATGAATTGTAATTTGAGATGAAGGGATTTTTGGTCTTGATTGATTGGTCTTTTGGAGCTTTGTGTCCCTTGTTCAATTTTTGCATTGTTAGCAATTGTTAGAAAAGAAGAGTTTCTCCTTTAGGTCTTTTTCTTTGAATTTTGCTCAGGAGTGCAAGAAGATAAGTGTGGGGGAATTTGATAATTGAATATTTCATACACTTCTTTTTATCTCTTGATTAGTAATTTAGGACTCTTTAGTTAATAAATAATGGCTTTTATACTTAATTGGGCTTTGGGCCTTTTATTATATTTTAGCCATTTTTAATAATAAAATTCCAGTTTTACATTGCTTCACTAATCCTACCATAACTCTTGAACAAGACATCGGATTTGCCTCATTTTTGTTTCATATTTCAGATGATTGAGAGCTACAATTGTTATGAAGACATGAAGGGCAAATTCGGACAAGAAGGCGGTCGATTTTGGAGCCAAAGTTATATGTTTAATTGGGCTCGAATTTGTAATTAAAACCCATTTTTATTATTTTTGTTTTGGGCTGAATTGTGGATTGGAGCCCATTTCGTTTTTCCATTTTAGGTTAAGTGAGGCAGCAGCCAAAAAACACTTTTCATTCATGTTTTTATTCAGTTTGAGGATTAAACATATAAGTTTCAAATTCTCTAAAATGTTCTTCGTGTTCTTCGTCTTTTCTTGATTTTCCCAGCCATGTTCGGCTAAACACGTGATCAACCCAATGTTGAGGGTTCCATGATTCGTCTAGAGAACTCGTGCTTGATCGGTACTTTACTCGTTTCTATTTTCATCTTATCGGATTCGATTTCTTCGGAAATAGTTCGAATATTAGATTTAATATTCGGTTTGGTTAAATCCCAAGGACCGAGTTCGAACTAGGCTAGAGTGTTCTTTGTGCGATCGCACGGTGAGGCGCCACTTGTTCGGATGATTCTAGGCGATTGTCTAGTCGAGGGATTTACGGACGACGGAGAGATTTCGGTTCATCGAACCAAACGCGAGTTCGTTTATATTTCGTTCAATGAAGGAAGTTTACGGAATCTAAACGTTGGGTTGATCGTTTTGATCTGTTTCAATCTCGTTTTAATGTTTGTTTTTCGCATATTTTGATTAGTTTCGGTTTATTTTCATTTTAATCTGTTTTGAATCAAAAACCCTCAATTTTGTTATTGTTACAGCCGTCATTTGTTCTTTGATTTAAACCAGCTGCCAAATTCCTTGAGAAAGCGACCCAGGTTACATTATCGCAAATCATTTTCTAATCTGGTTATTTTGGGAGATCACGGCAAATCTCTGTCAAGATGCATTGTTCTTTAGAATACGAGGAGATGCTTAGTTGGTCAGTTTACGACCTTGAAGCCGAAGAGACTCGGATCATGTGTACGGGGTGCAAGGATCGACTACGCTATCTCGAGTAAGTTTGAAGTATTTGAACATTTAATACCGGATTTTGTAAACGATCCGTTCTTAAAAGTAATATTTTTTAAGGAAAAATTCTTACTTTACAAAAATAAATAATTGATAAAAAAATAATTGACTTTTAGGACCGGATATAATATAAATGGACGGTATTAAAAGTAATTAAATTGTATGGATAAATAAATAGTAGACATTTAGGACCAGATGTTTCTAAAAATCCGGTCTTAAAAGTAATTTAATTGAAAAAATAAATAATATTCTTTTAAATTTGGTTACATAATAAAAAGAGTGTATCAATTGTGTATCCATCTCTTGTCCTCATTAACTCCATACACTAACCTCCATGTCCTTATTAATAAAAATAGTGTATCGTTGGAGCTCTCTGCCCAAAGCGCTCAAAGCCTCAAACCATGGTTAGATACAAGAGAACTCCTCGTAGGGTACTCTTACACTGAAGCTCTTGCCATACTTAGATCGTTATACGGTGCGCCTCCTCCGAGAGTGCGTTCTTTTGTGACCGAAGAATCTACGGTCTTCGGACCCATTGTTATTTCGGATGATTAAGAGGTTGCCGCGCCCCTCCGGCCTTCGGACAATGAAGAGGTTCCTGCTCCCCTCTCCAATCGGTTGTCCCAGTAGCGCCCACCGCCCCCTCCCTC
This sequence comes from Acacia melanoxylon, assembly GCA_019022615.1. Lineage (NCBI taxonomy): Eukaryota > Viridiplantae > Streptophyta > Magnoliopsida > Fabales > Fabaceae > Acacia > Acacia melanoxylon. The sequence continues at coordinate 1,482,759 of JAFJYJ010000109.1, forward strand.
TTTCCTTTAATGATGCATTGCGAATAAGACGGGAACTTCGATCTCCGCGGGAAGTTAATGCTTTTCACGCCGATATTGCCAAGGCATTGGATGATAATAAGCTTTAGGATGTTTAGTTAGATTCTTGTTGTTGATAATGTTCATTTATTGTTTTTATTTCTTTTTTTCTTGTGTACGTGCATATTCTCCAGTTATGTATGGAGACGGTAAGAACTAAGCTTGTGCCTTTTTTATATTCATATTCTCCGAGTTTTCCTTTATTTATTTTATTAATTCATTTTTTTTGCGCTCGCCAAAGGCAAATCTCATTTTTTTTAGTTTGGTTCATTAATAAACGAAGAGGTTTATGACTCTATAAGTATTTGACTTTTAGGTCCGGATGTTTATAAAACTCCGGTCTTAAAATTAAATCAATAGTAAATATTAGGACCGAAGTATTCTTAATTGCCGGTCTTAAAAATGTATTAATAAAATTATTCTTTAGGATCGTACACTTTATAACTAGCTGGTCTTATTAATAAAATTATATATTTAGGACCGGACACTTTATAATTAACCGGTCTTAATAAAATCCAAAATACTAAAACTTGTCTCTTTCGCGGGGAAAATTAAATTTCCCTCTCGAACTTCTCTTGTCGCGCGAGAGTGATTACTCGGGTTCTGTCTCCACATTTTGCTTGTTGCGTCGTCATTTGCTTCGCGTTGCTCTCTCGACAATCACTTTGGTTCCTTAGCTAAACGTCTATAGACCAAGCTGTACGAGGTGTTTTGGTTATATAACTTTATTATTTTCCTAGTTATGGTTGGGTTTTTCATGGGTTGAGCGAAATCGATGAAATGTTCTTGTGGGTTTCTCTGTTGTTAATGAATATTGTATATTGAAGATTATATTTGCACTTTAGACCTACCGAATTGACGAACTATTGTTTTTAGGTTACTCTTGCTGTCTGCAACATCAACGTTCGTGGCCGGAGAAGAAAGACTCGGCAAACCCATTTGAATTTATATGCTACGGTGAGTCCACGAGACCTTCATGCGATGCATTTAATTTCCTCGTCATGCATTTATTTTGCTTCTTGGATTCACTGTGATACATTTATGACCAAAAGTGATTCTTTGTTATGCATTTAATGGGCAAGTTTCTTCGTAAAGAAAAAAAAGACATAACCGACATTTGTGCATATATATGCATTTGGATTATGTATGTCTTATTTTATATGCAAGTTTCAACTTTTTCGGATTATGTATGTTAAATCTTTTCGTCTATATATAGGAATTCTTCTATGGATCATAGTTGTACAACCATGTCACGTCCCTTTTGTCACTCGATAATTTGGTCAAGGATGAGGCATGGATAATGTCAAATTCCTGTTCTTGACCATTACTTTCTCGATTCTTGAGTAGTCTAATAATTGAAATGGAAAATCCTTTCCATTGTAGTATGGCCATACATTTCTCAGACTCTCGTCGAGGGCCCGGTATTATCTCTATACAAATGTGAGGGACAAATTCCATCTTGACCATTCACATTCCTCGCATGAGAACCACTGATCCTAATCCAAGCCTTTATCATCACTCGGTCAAAGGTGACTTTCGACTAGGTCAAAGATTAGCGACTCATCATGTTGGAATCCATGATAATCTCAGGTCAAAGGGCGTTGTGACGTGGTTATACATGAGAGAAGCTTATGACTTAATCAATACAGCTTTCTCATAGTGGGTCGGTCCAAAGACCTTATACTCTTACGAGATGCCTATGACTTTGACTCGTATCTCCATACTCATCAAAGCCACTTTGGTCTTATTTCATCTTTGCTCTCGCGTAGATGACCGACCAAGGACATTTAGGATAATCTATAAGATTTATCCAAGGATCAGCTTTCACTATAAACATGCAAATGAAATGATAACTAAAAGTGAATACTTTAAGTATCATAAACGTTTAAAGTACAATGACTTGCCCCTAGGGCATAATTTTCAACAAACTCCCACTTGCACTAGGTGCAATCATTAATTACTCTAATTCCCATTGCCCTAACATGGCGCTCATGTTTTACTGTCTGACGATTTAGTAAGAGGATGAGCATCATCGTCTTCTCCTAGTACTTTGCATACTTTTATATCACCTCTATCATTGATTTCTCTGACAAGATGAAATTGCTCCTTGGTCCACGCAATAGCGCCGCCATTGTCACAGAACAAGTCTAATGGATTTGCGATCTTAGGAACCCCCTAGTTCGTTGACGAACTTTCTAATCCAAAAGGCCTCCTTGCGTCCAATCTTTGCTATATACTCGGCTTTTATTGCGGAATCAGCTACGGTGCTCTGCTTTTCGCACTTCCGACTTTTCGCACCACCATTCAAAAGGAACACATATCCAGTTGTGATCTTAGATCATCTTGGTCAATTTGGAAACTCGCATCTGTGTAACCTGTCACACAGAGCTCATCTTCCAATCCACCATATACCAAGAATAAGTCTTTAGTCCTTCTTAAGTACTTTAGGATATTCTTGACAGCAGTCTAGTGACCCTCATCGGGATCTTGTTGAGATCTGCTGGTTATACTTAAGGCAAATGACACATCCGGTCAAGTACATAACATGGCGCACATGATAGATCCAATGGCGGAGGCATATGGAATCTTACTCATGCAGTCTCTTTGATCTTGTGTACTAGGACACAGATCCATACTGAGATGGATGCCATGAGACATGGGCATGTAACCCCTTTTAGAATCCTGCATACTAAATCTATGCAGTATCTTGTTTATGAATGTGCTCTGATTTAGGCCTATCAGCCTCTTGGATCTATCTCTAAAGATCCTAATTCCTAGGATATAAGTGGCTTCGCCTAAGTCTTTCATTGAGAAAGACTTTCCTAACCAAGACTTGACACTCTGCAAGGTACGAATGTCATTCCCAATAAGTAGGATGTCATCAACATAAAGCACTAGAAATACAACTGTACTCCCACTAACCTTCTTGTAAACACAAGGTTCATCGATGTTTTGAATAAATCCAAACTCTTTGAGTACGTCATCAAAATGATGATTCCAGCTTCGAGATGATTCAATCCATAAATGGATATTTGAAGCTTGGAAACTTTACCGAGTCCTCGGGACGCACAAAACCCTCGAGGTTGTGTCATGTACACATCCTCAAGGAGCTTTCCATTAAGGAAGGAAATTTGTTTTGATGTCCATCTGCCATATTTCATAGTCATAATATGATGTAATGGCAAGAAGGATTCTGATTGATTTGGCCATTGCAATTGGGGAAAAGGTTTCATCATAGTCTACACCATGAGTTTGAGTGAATCCTTTTGCAACCAGTCGTGCCTTGAAGATATTTACTTTTCCATCCATGTCAGTTTTCTCTTTGAAAACCCACTTGCACCAAATAGTTTTTACACCTTTAGGTGGATCGATTAAGGTTCATACCTCATTGTCGTACATGGATTGCATTTTAGACTTCATGGCATTAAGCCATCTTTCGGAGTTTGGTCCCACCACGGCCTCTCGATAGGTAGTTGGCTCATTCTTCTCAATGAGCAAAACATCACGACTTCCGATGTCGAGAAATCCATATCTCTGAGGCTGTAGCCGTGTTCTATCGGACCTTCGTGGGCCTTGTGTTACTAGAGTAGGCTCATTAACTTGTTGTGAGTCTTCTCCATTTTCCATCTATGGTTCTTTGTTGTCTTGTGACTCTCGAACTTCTTCGAGGTACACCTTATTCCCACTGCTTCTTTTAGAGATGAACTCTTTCTCCAAAAAGACACCATTCCGAATAACAAACACTTTGTGATCGGTAGGATTGTAGACATAGTATCCTTTACTTTCCTTAGGATACCCCACAAAAAGGCATTTTGAGGATCTGGATTATAATTTATCAGAGGCTTGCTGTTTAACGTAAACCTCACATCCCCAAATTTTAAGAAAGGACAAACTGGGTTTCTTCCCAGTCCATATCTCATATGGTGTCTTTTCAACTGCCTTTGACGGAGCACGATTTAGTGTGAACGCAATTGTTTCTAGGGCATGGCCCCAAAAGGAAGGTGGAAGATTTGTTTGACTCATCATAGATCGAACCATATCTAATAGAGTTCGATTCCTCTATTCAAAAACACCATTCCATTGAGGTGTTCCTGGAGGAGTAAGTTGTGAGATGATCCTAGAACTCCTAAGATGGTCAATGAACTCTTGGCTCAAATTTTCACCACCTCGATCAGATCGAAGTGCCTTGATTATTTTGCCAAGCTGGTTTTGCGCTTCATTTTGGAATATTTTGAACATTTCAAAATATTCAGACTTATGTTTCATTAGATAGATATACCCATATCTACTAAAATCGTCTATAAATGTAATGAAGTACAAATGACCTCCTCTGCAAAGTATTCATTGGTCCATGAGACATCGGTATGTATGAGGCCCAATAAATCGATGGCTCTCTCACTATGACCAGTAAAAGGTGCCTTTGTCATCTTTTCCAATAAACAAGACTCACATGTATCAAATGATTCAAAATCAAATGAGTTAAGAAATCCATCTTGATGGAGTTTCGAAATGCGTTTCTCATTTATATGGCCTAGACGACAATGCCATAGGTAGGTCGGATTCAAATCATTTGACTTGATCCTTTTGGTAGTTATGTCATAGATATGTCCATTCAATTTTCTACTGTCCTTGGGACTCTGCATATTTATACAAATGTGAGAACCACATGCGGTATCTAATACCCATTTTGAGGAAGTAGAAAAGTGAATATCTATGACATAGGTATCTGAAGCGATAGCCCCGCTATCCTTATTGTTCTTCTTCAGATCTTCGAGGTAGAGTTTGTAATTCCTCTTACAATGACCAAGTTCATTTTAGAGGAAGCAGACCCCATCCTTTGGAGGTTTTGTGCTCTTGGCTTTCTGTTTCATACCCCTTCTTTTTTTGAACCATCAAAACAATGCTAGGCCTCTTCTTAAGGCTTTACTCAGCTGTTTTGAGCATCCCATGCATTTCAGAAATTGATTTCTCCACGTTGTTCATGTTGTAATCCATGACAAGATGGTCATAACATTCCGGGAGTGAGTTCAAGATCATATCTATAGCTAACTCCTAGCTCATGGGAAATCCAACCCTCTCAAGGTGATCAATGGAGCCTTTCATATTCAACACATGAGGACTAGCGGTGCACCTTTGACCAAGTTGCGGGACTATAAGGCCTTAATGATCTCATACCTCTCTTGCCTTTTATTCTTTGGAACATTTCCATAGGATGAACAATCATCTCGAGGCCTCCACAAGTTCTAGATCTCTATCGAAGTGCAGGAACCATAGTAACGCGAGCATCGGGCATCCCGCGTCCACGAGTCATCCTTATGCTTCGTATAAGCATCAGTCTAAGCTCTTGGATCAGTAGCTGTAGGCTCGTCAGGAACGGGTTGATCAAGGACATAAACCTTTCTTTCCTGCTTGAGAACAATTCTCAAGTTGCTAAACCAGTCAAGAAAGTTTGTCCCATTGAGTTTGTCCTTCTCAAGGACTGATCGCAGTGATGGTATTGCAGTATTACTAGACTACTTGATTCTACAACTAAAAGATATGCAAAGTTTAATTAATAACCTCCCACTGAATTAACAACCCTCATTATAATTAGTGGGCTAAGATCCATATTTCGCTTAATTTTAAGTCCGCTTTGGCAGGACGCTTAAAATTAAGTTATTTAGGTAGGCATCGTCTTTGCTAATTACATCACATGTAACTCTTAGATCTTTATGGGATTCGATCATCATATGACCGGCATGTTTAATCCCATCTAATGCCTTGAGATCAAAAACCTTTTTGATAATCTCAATTAAGTCAAGACAATAATGAATATTGAGTATCACCATTACTCACTCTTGTCTCACCAAGATAACTCAAATGCATCCACTTTGGTGGAACATACAAATGGGCGATCTAGGTTTTGACAAGTATTCATTTATTGATGGCATTATGACTTAAGATTTAATTTAGAGGGTATATTTTGATATAATCTAATTAATCCTATTAATTATACTTATATGAATGTAATCACTTTTGTATCTCATATAATATCTAAATTAATTATGAGGGATCTAATCAAAACATAATTAAAACTCTAAATTGATTATGAGTGATATAATCAAATCATAATTAAAACTCTAAATTAATTATGAGTGATCTAATCAAATCATAATTAAAGCTCTAAATTAATCATGCAATTATCAAATCAAGACATAATTAAAACTACGACACAACATCGCTCATACTTAACCTAAAATCCTCTCAAGCCGGTGGGAGGACTTCTCTAAATAAGAAAGAGAAATACATCAAGAGAAGCCTCGTTTCACATACGAGGGGGTGGGATGAGAAGAGAATGTACATCAAGAATATTTAGAGAGACGCATGGCTCGCATGAGGCCATATTTAAAATACAACACTTGTAAATTCTAGAGCCATGTTGTTCACCATATCCAAACAACATTTGAAAGGTAAATCACAACATATATTAATTCATATAATTATGAAATAAAATATTATGATTAAACTCATCATGATATAAATTCTCTAATTTATATAATATAATATCATGATTTAAATTCTCGCGCTACAAGCAATCAGCTGGTCCTTACGGCGGTCCCGCTACAGTCGTGTAGAATTTCATAAAAAGGGAGTTTCAGCCGGTCCCCTAGAGCTTTTGAAAAATTATATTGTTTTAGAAAGGGAGTTTCATAAAAAATAATTTCAAGCCCCAAAGAGGCGTTGTTCGAGCATGGTCACCCGAAGGAAAACTAGCTGCGTCCTTAACATGTCTGATCTGAACGTCCGAACGTGGTCAAGTCAGAACATGACCGTCATTAAATATGGACAGCTCAGAAAAACACAGTTCAAGAACGAAACGCTAACGTCCCTAGCGTGTCCGAACCCGATTTAACCCCTAAGCATGATCAACAAGCGAACGAACAGTGTCGTCCACAACGTGTCCGTCGTTCGAGCATGTCCGACTATTCCAAACATGATCGAGTTCGTGCGTGATCAAACCGGCCGACCCCTGCACGACTTTGATCGACGTCGGATCTAAACGCTTCAGATCCACACCGATCAGCCGCACAATCCGACTAGCGTTCCAAACAAAAGCCTAACGAGAATTTATGTTTTAAAGCATACAGGATTCGGTTTAAACACATGTATCTGATATATACGCATATAGAAAACTCAATCTAAACGCATGGTTGACCTGGCTCTGATGCCACTGTTGGGATCTGTACACGCAGCAGAATTAAAAACTTTACGAATCTCAATAAGAGAGGATCCATAAACGGCGTCTAAATCAAGGTTCGTCAGAAACCATACCTATGCGAAATTAGCGAGCATACGTTCGATTTGATCTGGTGGGCTACCAACTCCATCAACAGGAGCAGACTCTGAGAATCTCCTCCCTCTACCGATATCCACACGAATAGCCTTGAACACAGACGGCTGCGTGCTAGCGCCTTCAGTATTCTCGCGTCTCTTTGTTTTCTCTCTAGGGTTTCTCGCGGCTTTTCTAATACGACCGACTTAAATGTCCTGTAGATTTTTCTAAACCTTATAGCCATATTATATTCAAAATTAATCCTTATTAATTTTAAGATTTGAATTTGGATTAAAATAATATATTAATTAAATCTATCTTATAGATCTAATCTAATCTATTTATTTAATCCGAATTAAAAGCCTTTTGATTTAATTCATCTCTATAAATTAAATCGAGATATGATATCTATCTATTTAATTAAATCTAAGATACTATATCTCAATTCAAATTAAATTAGATATATGATATCTATATTCGAAAATTAAATAGGAGATACAATATCTCTATTTGTTTTAGATATTTAATTTATCAAATAAATTAAATACAATACAAATATTATATAATAATATTATAATCTCTATTAAAGAATATTATTATATTAATTTCAAATTTAATAATATATATATCCATCCATACTAGATTAAATACAAAATTCATTAAATCTTAGACATATCTAAAATTCAATGAATCTGGACACTTTTGCTCGTGTTGTGCTATTCTTGTGTGCGACCCTGAGGCCCACATGAGATTGGCAGTGGGCCAATACTGTACCAGCCCATAAGTCGCAAGCGACCTCTAGCAAGACATTGCGACTACCCAATTCATATGGGGATCGATGAGACGATACTACCTATTGTACAACCATGTCACGTCCCTTTTGTCACACGATAATTTGGTCAAGGATGAGGCATGGATAATGTCAACTTCTTGTTCTTGACCATTGCTTTCTCGATTCTTGAGTAGTCTAATAATTGAAATGGAAACTCCTTTCCATTGTAGTATGACCATACATTTCTCAAACTCACTCATTGAGGGGCCCAGTATTATCTCTCTACAAATGTGAGGGACAAATTCTTTCTTGACCATTCACATTCCTCTGCATGAGAACCACTGATCCCGATCCAAGTATTTATCATCACCCGGTCAAAGGTGACTTTTGACTAGGTCAAAGATGAGCGACTCATCATGTAGGAATCCATGATGATCTCAGGTCAAAGGGCGTTGTGACATGGTTATACATGAGAAAAGCTTATGACTTAATCCATGCAGCTTTCTCATAGTGGGTCGGTCCAGCATCTTGTACTCTTACAAGTGCCTGTGACTTTGACTCGTATCTCCATACTCATCAAAGCCATACTGGTCTTATTTCATCTTTGCTCCTGCGTAGATGACCGACCAAGGACATTTAGGATAATCTATAAGATATATCCAAGGGCCAGCTATCACTATAAACATGCAAATGACATGATAACTAAAAGAGAATACTTTAAATATTATAAACGTTTAAAGTATAATGACTTGCCCCTAGGGCATAATTTCCAACAGGGATGTCCTCCCATATCCCTTCTTGATGATCATTTCTTATTTCGGGTTCATGATCCGCTTCATCTTCTTCGTTTATGTCTGGTAGACCCGTTGAAAAATGAGTCCTCTTAGGAAGACCATAATTTGAATGAATTTCATCATCAATATCAATGACCCTTGTTTCCTTGGAGAGCTACAGACCACATTTTATTTTCTTGATCGGTGATATATAACACTTGTTTCGCCTGGTCTACCATAATAAAAGGTTCATCACCAAAACTTCTACCATTGATATCGACCAATGTAAATCCTAGCCGATCGATCCAAACACCAGTATTGACATTATCCCAGTTGCATTTGAAAATGGGAAATCTAATTTTAACATAGTCCCCCTCCCAAATCTCTTCAATAACCCCATAATAAGGCATGACTGCCAATTTAGGTCTCTTGTCTTTCGAACTGGAGAAGGGCATAGATTCAGCCTCTAACATAACACCACTGTTCTGGACGGTGCTCCTATCATCTAGGGACTTCGTGTAAAATGTATAACCATTGATTGAAAGTGAAGGAAATCACCAAGAGGGGGGGTGAATTGGGGATTTTAAAAATTCTTTTCAGATCACCCACACAACAGATGCTTAACCAAGGTAAATGGAGTTAGAGAGGAAGAGCTTGACACGAGAAGATTTATACTGGTTCGGTCTTAACTCTTGACCTACGTCCGGTCCCGGACTCTGGGTTTTTCTACTATCACTCAAATCGAGATACACACTCGTACTCGAAAGTTATCCTCTCTCTAGGATACACTCCCCTTACAAGTTGTAATCCGATAACCCAACCTCAAAGTCCACAACTTTGAGATTCTTACAAAGAATGA
>JAFJYJ010000104.1:2500-15000 GCA_019022615.1 Acacia melanoxylon
GGCCTGGGCCTGGGCCTGGGCCTGGGCCTGGGCCTGGGCCTGGGCCTGGGCCTGGGCCTGGGCCTGGGCCTGGGCCTGGGCCTGGGCCTGGGCCTGGGCCTGGGCCTGGGCCTGGGCCTGGGCCTGGGCCTGGGCCTGGGCCTGGGCCTGGGCCTGGGCCTGGGCCTGGGCCTGGGCCTGGGCCTGGGCCTGGGCCCTGGGCCTGGGCCTGGGCCTGGGCCTGGGCCTGGGCCTGGGCCTGGGCCTGGGCCTGGGCCTGGGCCTGGGCCTGGGCCTGGGAGGCCTGGGCCTGGGCCTGGGCCTGGGCCTGGGCCTGGGCCTGGGCCTGGGCCTGGGCCTGGGCCTGGGCCTGGGCCTGGGCCTGGGCCTGGGCCTGGGCCTGGGCCTGGGCCTGGGCCTGGGCCTGGGCCTGGGCCTGGGCCTGGGCCTGGGCCTGGGCCTGGGCCTGGGCCTGGGCCTGGGCCTGGGCCTGGGCCTGGGCCTGGGCCTGGGCCTGGGCCTGGGCCTGGGCCTGGGCCTGGGCCTGGGCCTGGGCCTGGGCCTGGGCCTGGGCCTGGGCCTGGGCCTGGGCCTGGGCCTGGGCCTGGGCCTGGGCCTGGGCCTGGGCCTGGGCCTGGGCCTGGGCCTGGGCCTGGGCCTGGGCCTGGGCCTGGGCCTGGGCCTGGGCCTGGGCCTGGGCCTGGGCCTGGGCCTGGGCCTGGGCCTGGGCCTGGGCCTGGGCCTGGGCCTGGGCCTGGGCCTGGGCCTGGGCCTGGGCCTGGGCCTGGGCCTGGGCCTGGGCCTGGGCCTGGGCCTGGGCCTGGGCCTGGGCCTGGGCCTGGGCCTGGGCCTGGGCCTGGGCCTGGGCCTGGGCCTGGGCCTGGGCCTGGGCCTGGGCCTGGGCCTGGGCCTGGGCCTGGGCCTGGGCCTGGGCCTGGGCCTGGGCCTGGGCCTGGGCCTGGGCCTGGGCCTGGGCCTGGGCCTGGGCCTGGGCCTGGGCCTGGGCCTGGGCCTGGGCCTGGGCCTGGGCCTGGGCCTGGGCCTGGGCCTGGGCCTGGGCCTGGGCCTGGGCCTGGGCCTGGGCCTGGGCCTGGGCCTGGGCCCTGGGCCTGGGCCTGGGCCTGGGCCTGGGCCTGGGCCTGGGCCTGGGCCTGGGCCTGGGCCTGGGCCTGGGCCTGGGCCTGGGCCCTGGGCCTGGGCCTGGGCCTGGGCCTGGGCCTGGGCCTGGGCCTGGGCCTGGGCCTGGGCCTGGGCCTGGGCCTGGGCCTGGGCCTGGGCCTGGGCCTGGGCCTGGGCCTGGGCCTGGGCCTGGGCCTGGGCCTGGGCCTGGGCCTGGGCCTGGGCCTGGGCCTGGGCCTGGGCCTGGGCCTGGGCCTGGGCCTGGGCCTGGGCCTGGGCCTGGGCCTGGGCCTGGGCCTGGGCCCTGGGCCTGGGCCTGGGCCTGGGCCTGGGCCTGGGCCTGGGCCTGGGCCTGGGCCTGGGCCTGGGCCTGGGCCTGGGCCTGGGCCTGGGCCTGGGCCTGGGCCTGGGCCTGGGCCTGGGCCTGGGCCTGGGCCTGGGCCTGGGCCTGGGCCTGGGCCTGGGCCTGGGCCTGGGCCTGGGCCTGGGCCTGGGCCTGGGCCTGGGCCTGGGCCTGGGCCTGGGCCTGGGCCTGGGCCTGGGCCTGGGCCTGGGCCTGGGCCTGGGCCTGGGCCTGGGCCTGGGCCTGGGCCTGGGCCTGGGCCTGGGCCTGGGCCTGGGCCTGGGCCTGGGCCTGGGCCTGGGCCTGGGCCCTGGGCCTGGGCCTGGGCCTGGGCCTGGGCCTGGGCCTGGGCCTGGGCCTGGGCCTGGGCCTGGGCCTGGGCCTGGGCCTGGGCCTGGGCCTGGGCCTGGGCCTGGGCCTGGGCCTGGGCCTGGGCCTGGGCCTGGGCCTGGGCCTGGGCCTGGGCCTGGGCCTGGGCCTGGGCCTGGGCCTGGGCCTGGGCCTGGGCCTGGGCCTGGGCCTGGGCCTGGGCCTGGGCCTGGGCCTGGGCCTGGGCCTGGGCCTGGGCCTGGGCCTGGGCCTGGGCCTGGGCCTGGGCCTGGGCCTGGGCCTGGGCCTGGGCCTGGGCCTGGGCCTGGGCCTGGGCCTGGGCCTGGGCCTGGGCCTGGGCCTGGGCCTGGGCCTGGGCCTGGGCCTGGGCCTGGGCCTGGGCCTGGGCCTGGGCCTGGGCCTGGGCCTGGGCCTGGGCCTGGGCCTGGGCCTGGGCCTGGGCCTGGGCCTGGGCCTGGGCCTGGGCCTGGGCCTGGGCCTGGGCCTGGGCCTGGGCCTGGGCCTGGGCCTGGGCCTGGGCCTGGGCCTGGGCCTGGGCCTGGGCCTGGGCCTGGGCCTGGGCCTGGGCCTGGGCCTGGGCCTGGGCCTGGGCCTGGGCCTGGGCCTGGGCCTGGGCCTGGGCCTGGGCCTGGGCCTGGGCCTGGGCCTGGGCCTGGGCCTGGGCCTGGGCCTGGGCCTGGGCCTGGGCCTGGGCCTGGGCCTGGGCCTGGGCCTGGGCCTGGGCCTGGGCCTGGGCCTGGGCCTGGGCCTGGGCCTGGGCCTGGGCCTGGGCCTGGGCCTGGGCCTGGGCCTGGGCCTGGGCCTGGGCCTGGGCCTGGGCCTGGGCCTGGGCCTGGGCCTGGGCCTGGGCCTGGGCCTGGGCCTGGGCCTGGGCCTGGGCCTGGGCCTGGGCCTGGGCCTGGGCCTGGGCCTGGGCCTGGGCCTGGGCCTGGGCCTGGGCCTGGGCCTGGGCCTGGGCCTGGGCCTGGGCCTGGGCCTGGGCCTGGGCCTGGGCCTGGGCCTGGGCCTGGGCCTGGGCCTGGGCCTGGGCCTGGGCCTGGGCCTGGGCCTGGGCCTGGGCCTGGGCCTGGGCCTGGGCCTGGGCCTGGGCCTGGGCCTGGGCCTGGGCCTGGGCCTGGGCCTGGGCCTGGGCCTGGGCCTGGGCCTGGGCCTGGGCCTGGGCCTGGGCCTGGGCCTGGGCCTGGGCCTGGGCCTGGGCCTGGGCCTGGGCCTGGGCCTGGGCCTGGGCCTGGGCCTGGGCCTGGGCCTGGGCCTGGGCCTGGGCCTGGGCCTGGGCCTGGGCCTGGGCCTGGGCCTGGGCCTGGGCCTGGGCCTGGGCCTGGGCCTGGGCCTGGGCCTGGGCCTGGGCCTGGGCCTGGGCCTGGGCCTGGGCCTGGGCCTGGGCCTGGGCCTGGGCCTGGGCCTGGGCCTGGGCCTGGGCCTGGGCCTGGGCCTGGGCCTGGGCCTGGGCCTGGGCCTGGGCCTGGGCCTGGGCCTGGGCCTGGGCCTGGGCCTGGGCCTGGGCCTGGGCCTGGGCCTGGGCCTGGGCCTGGGCCTGGGCCTGGGCCTGGGCCTGGGCCTGGGCCTGGGCCTGGGCCTGGGCCTGGGCCTGGGCCTGGGCCTGGGCCTGGGCCTGGGCCTGGGCCTGGGCCTGGGCCTGGGCCTGGGCCTGGGCCTGGGCCTGGGCCTGGGCCTGGGCCTGGGCCTGGGCCTGGGCCTGGGCCTGGGCCTGGGCCTGGGCCTGGGCCTGGGCCTGGGCCTGGGCCTGGGCCTGGGCCTGGGCCTGGGCCTGGGCCTGGGCCTGGGCCTGGGCCTGGGCCTGGGCCTGGGCCTGGGCCTGGGCCTGGGCCTGGGCCTGGGCCTGGGCCTGGGCCTGGGCCTGGGCCTGGGCCTGGGCCTGGGCCTGGGCCTGGGCCTGGGCCTGGGCCTGGGCCTGGGCCTGGGCCTGGGCCTGGGCCTGGGCCTGGGCCTGGGCCTGGGCCTGGGCCTGGGCCTGGGCCTGGGCCTGGGCCTGGGCCTGGGCCTGGGCCTGGGCCTGGGCCTGGGCCTGGGCCTGGGCCTGGGCCTGGGCCTGGGCCTGGGCCTGGGCCTGGGCCTGGGCCTGGGCCTGGGCCTGGGCCTGGGCCTGGGCCTGGGCCTGGGCCTGGGCCTGGGCCTGGGCCTGGGCCTGGGCCTGGGCCTGGGCCTGGGCCTGGGCCTGGGCCTGGGCCTGGGCCTGGGCCTGGGCCTGGGCCTGGGCCTGGGCCTGGGCCTGGGCCTGGGCCTGGGCCTGGGCCTGGGCCTGGGCCTGGGCCTGGGCCTGGGCCTGGGCCTGGGCCTGGGCCTGGGCCCTGGGCCTGGGCCTGGGCCTGGGCCTGGGCCTGGGCCTGGGCCTGGGCCTGGGCCTGGGCCTGGGCCTGGGCCTGGGCCTGGGCCTGGGCCTGGGCCTGGGCCTGGGCCTGGGCCTGGGCCTGGGCCTGGGCCTGGGCCTGGGCCTGGGCCTGGGCCTGGGCCTGGGCCTGGGCCTGGGCCTGGGCCTGGGCCTGGGCCTGGGCCTGGGCCTGGGCCTGGGCCTGGGCCTGGGCCTGGGCCTGGGCCTGGGCCTGGGCCTGGGCCTGGGCCTGGGCCTGGGCCTGGGCCTGGGCCTGGGCCTGGGCCTGGGCCTGGGCCTGGGCCTGGGCCTGGGCCTGGGCCTGGGCCTGGGCCTGGGCCTGGGCCTGGGCCTGGGCCTGGGCCTGGGCCTGGGCCTGGGCCTGGGCCTGGGCCTGGGCCTGGGCCTGGGCCTGGGCCTGGGCCTGGGCCTGGGCCTGGGCCTGGGCCTGGGCCTGGGCCTGGGCCTGGGCCTGGGCCTGGGCCTGGGCCTGGGCCTGGGCCTGGGCCTGGGCCTGGGCCTGGGCCTGGGCCTGGGCCTGGGCCCTGGGCCTGGGCCTGGGCCTGGGCCTGGGCCTGGGCCTGGGCCTGGGCCTGGGCCTGGGCCTGGGCCTGGGCCTGGGCCTGGGCCTGGGCCTGGGCCTGGGCCTGGGCCTGGGCCTGGGCCTGGGCCTGGGCCTGGGCCTGGGCCTGGGCCTGGGCCTGGGCCTGGGCCTGGGCCTGGGCCTGGGCCTGGGCCTGGGCCTGGGCCTGGGCCTGGGCCTGGGCCTGGGCCTGGGCCTGGGCCTGGGCCTGGGCCTGGGCCTGGGCCTGGGCCTGGGCCTGGGCCTGGGCCTGGGCCTGGGCCTGGGCCTGGGCCTGGGCCTGGGCCTGGGCCTGGGCCTGGGCCTGGGCCCTGGGCCTGGGCCTGGGCCTGGGCCTGGGCCTGGGCCTGGGCCTGGGCCTGGGCCTGGGCCTGGGCCTGGGCCTGGGCCTGGGCCTGGGCCTGGGCCTGGGCCTGGGCCTGGGCCTGGGCCTGGGCCTGGGCCCTGGGCCTGGGCCTGGGCCTGGGCCTGGGCCTGGGCCTGGGCCTGGGCCTGGGCCTGGGCCTGGGCCTGGGCCTGGGCCTGGGCCTGGGCCTGGGCCTGGGCCTGGGCCTGGGCCTGGGCCTGGGCCTGGGCCTGGGCCTGGGCCTGGGCCTGGGCCTGGGCCTGGGCCTGGGCCTGGGCCTGGGCCTGGGCCTGGGCCTGGGCCTGGGCCTGGGCCTGGGCCTGGGCCTGGGCCTGGGCCTGGGCCTGGGCCTGGGCCTGGGCCTGGGCCTGGGCCTGGGCCTGGGCCTGGGCCTGGGCCTGGGCCTGGGCCTGGGCCTGGGCCTGGGCCTGGGCCTGGGCCTGGGCCTGGGCCTGGGCCTGGGCCTGGGCCTGGGCCTGGGCCTGGGCCTGGGCCTGGGCCTGGGCCTGGGCCTGGGCCTGGGCCTGGGCCTGGGCCTGGGCCTGGGCCTGGGCCTGGGCCTGGGCCTGGGCCTGGGCCTGGGCCTGGGCCTGGGCCTGGGCCTGGGCCTGGGCCTGGGCCTGGGCCTGGGCCTGGGCCTGGGCCTGGGCCTGGGCCTGGGCCTGGGCCTGGGCCTGGGCCTGGGCCTGGGCCTGGGCCTGGGCCTGGGCCTGGGCCTGGGCCTGGGCCTGGGCCTGGGCCTGGGCCTGGGCCTGGGCCTGGGCCTGGGCCTGGGCCTGGGCCTGGGCCTGGGCCTGGGCCTGGGCCTGGGCCTGGGCCTGGGCCTGGGCCTGGGCCTGGGCCTGGGCCTGGGCCTGGGCCTGGGCCTGGGCCTGGGCCTGGGCCTGGGCCTGGGCCTGGGCCTGGGCCTGGGCCTGGGCCTGGGCCTGGGCCTGGGCCTGGGCCTGGGCCTGGGCCTGGGCCTGGGCCTGGGCCTGGGCCTGGGCCTGGGCCTGGGCCTGGGCCTGGGCCTGGGCCTGGGCCTGGGCCTGGGCCTGGGCCTGGGCCTGGGCCTGGGCCTGGGCCTGGGCCTGGGCCTGGGCCTGGGCCTGGGCCTGGGCCTGGGCCTGGGCCTGGGCCTGGGCCTGGGCCTGGGCCTGGGCCTGGGCCTGGGCCTGGGCCTGGGCCTGGGCCTGGGCCTGGGCCTGGGCCTGGGCCTGGGCCTGGGCCTGGGCCTGGGCCTGGGCCTGGGCCTGGGCCTGGGCCTGGGCCTGGGCCTGGGCCTGGGCCTGGGCCTGGGCCTGGGCCTGGGCCTGGGCCTGGGCCTGGGCCTGGGCCTGGGCCTGGGCCTGGGCCTGGGCCTGGGCCTGGGCCTGGGCCTGGGCCTGGGCCTGGGCCTGGGCCTGGGCCTGGGCCTGGGCCTGGGCCTGGGCCTGGGCCTGGGCCTGGGCCTGGGCCTGGGCCTGGGCCTGGGCCTGGGCCTGGGCCTGGGCCTGGGCCTGGGCCTGGGCCTGGGCCTGGGCCTGGGCCTGGGCCTGGGCCTGGGCCTGGGCCTGGGCCTGGGCCTGGGCCTGGGCCTGGGCCTGGGCCTGGGCCTGGGCCTGGGCCTGGGCCTGGGCCTGGGCCTGGGCCTGGGCCTGGGCCTGGGCCTGGGCCTGGGCCTGGGCCTGGGCCTGGGCCTGGGCCTGGGCCTGGGCCTGGGCCTGGGCCTGGGCCTGGGCCTGGGCCTGGGCCTGGGCCTGGGCCTGGGCCTGGGCCTGGGCCTGGGCCTGGGCCTGGGCCTGGGCCTGGGCCTGGGCCTGGGCCTGGGCCTGGGCCTGGGCCTGGGCCTGGGCCTGGGCCTGGGCCTGGGCCTGGGCCTGGGCCTGGGCCTGGGCCTGGGCCTGGGCCTGGGCCTGGGCCTGGGCCTGGGCCTGGGCCTGGGCCTGGGCCTGGGCCTGGGCCTGGGCCTGGGCCTGGGCCTGGGCCTGGGCCTGGGCCTGGGCCTGGGCCTGGGCCTGGGCCTGGGCCTGGGCCTGGGCCTGGGCCTGGGCCTGGGCCTGGGCCTGGGCCTGGGCCTGGGCCTGGGCCTGGGCCTGGGCCTGGGCCTGGGCCTGGGCCTGGGCCTGGGCCTGGGCCTGGGCCTGGGCCTGGGCCTGGGCCTGGGCCTGGGCCTGGGCCTGGGCCTGGGCCTGGGCCTGGGCCTGGGCCTGGGCCTGGGCCTGGGCCTGGGCCTGGGCCTGGGCCTGGGCCTGGGCCTGGGCCTGGGCCTGGGCCTGGGCCTGGGCCTGGGCCTGGGCCTGGGCCTGGGCCTGGGCCTGGGCCTGGGCCTGGGCCTGGGCCTGGGCCTGGGCCTGGGCCTGGGCCTGGGCCTGGGCCTGGGCCTGGGCCTGGGCCTGGGCCTGGGCCTGGGCCTGGGCCTGGGCCTGGGCCTGGGCCTGGGCCTGGGCCTGGGCCTGGGCCTGGGCCTGGGCCTGGGCCTGGGCCTGGGCCTGGGCCTGGGCCTGGGCCTGGGCCTGGGCCTGGGCCTGGGCCTGGGCCTGGGCCTGGGCCTGGGCCTGGGCCTGGGCCTGGGCCTGGGCCTGGGCCTGGGCCTGGGCCTGGGCCTGGGCCTGGGCCTGGGCCTGGGCCTGGGCCTGGGCCTGGGCCTGGGCCTGGGCCTGGGCCTGGGCCTGGGCCTGGGCCTGGGCCTGGGCCTGGGCCTGGGCCTGGGCCTGGGCCTGGGCCTGGGCCTGGGCCTGGGCCTGGGCCTGGGCCTGGGCCTGGGCCTGGGCCTGGGCCTGGGCCTGGGCCTGGGCCTGGGCCTGGGCCTGGGCCTGGGCCTGGGCCTGGGCCTGGGCCTGGGCCTGGGCCTGGGCCTGGGCCTGGGCCTGGGCCTGGGCCTGGGCCTGGGCCTGGGCCTGGGCCTGGGCCTGGGCCTGGGCCTGGGCCTGGGCCTGGGCCTGGGCCTGGGCCTGGGCCTGGGCCTGGGCCTGGGCCTGGGCCTGGGCCTGGGCCTGGGCCTGGGCCTGGGCCTGGGCCTGGGCCTGGGCCTGGGCCTGGGCCTGGGCCTGGGCCTGGGCCTGGGCCTGGGCCTGGGCCTGGGCCTGGGCCTGGGCCTGGGCCTGGGCCTGGGCCTGGGCCTGGGCCTGGGCCTGGGCCTGGGCCTGGGCCTGGGGGCCTGGGCCTGGGCCTGGGCCTGGGCCTGGGCCTGGGCCTGGGCCTGGGCCTGGGCCTGGGCCTGGGCCTGGGCCTGGGCCTGGGCCTGGGCCTGGGCCTGGGCCTGGGCCTGGGCCTGGGCCTGGGCCTGGGCCTGGGCCTGGGCCTGGGCCTGGGCCTGGGCCTGGGGGCCTGGGCCTGGGCCTGGGCCTGGGCCTGGGCCTGGGCCTGGGCCTGGGCCTGGGCCTGGGCCTGGGCCTGGGCCTGGGCCTGGGCCTGGGCCTGGGCCTGGGCCTGGGCCTGGGCCTGGGCCTGGGCCTGGGCCTGGGCCTGGGCCTGGGCCTGGGCCTGGGCCTGGGCCTGGGCCTGGGCCTGGGCCTGGGCCTGGGCCTGGGCCTGGGCCTGGGCCTGGGCCTGGGCCTGGGCCTGGGCCTGGGCCTGGGCCTGGGCCTGGGCCTGGGCCTGGGCCTGGGCCTGGGCCTGGGCCTGGGCCTGGGCCTGGGCCTGGGCCTGGGCCTGGGCCTGGGCCTGGGCCTGGGCCTGGGCCTGGGCCTGGGCCTGGGCCTGGGCCTGGGCCTGGGCCTGGGCCTGGGCCTGGGCCTGGGCCTGGGCCTGGGCCTGGGCCTGGGCCTGGGCCTGGGCCTGGGCCTGGGCCTGGGCCTGGGCCTGGGCCTGGGCCTGGGCCTGGGCCTGGGCCTGGGCCTGGGCCTGGGCCTGGGCCTGGGCCTGGGCCTGGGCCTGGGCCTGGGCCTGGGCCTGGGCCTGGGCCTGGGCCTGGGCCTGGGCCTGGGCCTGGGCCTGGGCCTGGGCCTGGGCCTGGGCCTGGGCCTGGGCCTGGGCCTGGGCCTGGGCCTGGGCCTGGGCCTGGGCCTGGGCCTGGGCCTGGGCCTGGGCCTGGGCCTGGGCCTGGGCCTGGGCCTGGGCCTGGGCCTGGGCCTGGGCCTGGGCCTGGGCCTGGGCCTGGGCCTGGGCCTGGGCCTGGGCCTGGGCCTGGGCCTGGGCCTGGGCCTGGGCCTGGGCCTGGGCCTGGGCCTGGGCCTGGGCCTGGGCCTGGGCCTGGGCCTGGGCCTGGGCCTGGGCCTGGGCCTGGGCCTGGGCCTGGGCCTGGGCCTGGGCCTGGGCCTGGGCCTGGGCCTGGGCCTGGGCCTGGGCCTGGGCCTGGGCCTGGGCCTGGGCCTGGGCCTGGGCCTGGGCCTGGGCCTGGGCCTGGGCCTGGGCCTGGGCCTGGGCCTGGGCCTGGGCCTGGGCCTGGGCCTGGGCCTGGGCCTGGGCCTGGGCCTGGGCCTGGGCCTGGGCCTGGGCCTGGGCCTGGGCCTGGGCCTGGGCCTGGGCCTGGGCCTGGGCCTGGGCCTGGGCCTGGGCCTGGGCCTGGGCCTGGGCCTGGGCCTGGGCCTGGGCCTGGGCCTGGGCCTGGGCCTGGGCCTGGGCCTGGGCCTGGGCCTGGGCCTGGGCCTGGGCCTGGGCCTGGGCCTGGGCCTGGGCCTGGGCCTGGGCCTGGGCCTGGGCCTGGGCCTGGGCCTGGGCCTGGGCCTGGGCCTGGGCCTGGGCCTGGGCCTGGGCCTGGGCCTGGGCCTGGGCCTGGGCCTGGGCCTGGGCCTGGGCCTGGGCCTGGGCCTGGGCCTGGGCCTGGGCCTGGGCCTGGGCCTGGGCCTGGGCCTGGGCCTGGGCCTGGGCCTGGGCCTGGGCCTGGGCCTGGGCCTGGGCCTGGGCCTGGGCCTGGGCCTGGGCCTGGGCCTGGGCCTGGGCCTGGGCCTGGGCCTGGGCCTGGGCCTGGGCCTGGGCCTGGGCCTGGGCCTGGGCCTGGGCCTGGGCCTGGGCCTGGGCCTGGGCCTGGGCCTGGGCCTGGGCCTGGGCCTGGGCCTGGGCCTGGGCCTGGGCCTGGGCCTGGGCCTGGGCCTGGGCCTGGGCCTGGGCCTGGGCCTGGGCCTGGGCCTGGGCCTGGGCCTGGGCCTGGGCCTGGGCCTGGGCCTGGGCCTGGGCCTGGGCCTGGGCCTGGGCCTGGGCCTGGGCCTGGGCCTGGGCCTGGGCCTGGGCCTGGGCCTGGGCCTGGGCCTGGGCCTGGGCCTGGGCCTGGGCCTGGGCCTGGGCCTGGGCCTGGGCCTGGGCCTGGGCCTGGGCCTGGGCCTGGGCCTGGGCCTGGGCCTGGGCCTGGGCCTGGGCCTGGGCCTGGGCCTGGGCCTGGGCCTGGGCCTGGGCCTGGGCCTGGGCCTGGGCCTGGGCCTGGGCCTGGGCCTGGGCCTGGGCCTGGGCCTGGGCCTGGGCCTGGGCCTGGGCCTGGGCCTGGGCCTGGGCCTGGGCCTGGGCCTGGGCCTGGGCCTGGGCCTGGGCCTGGGCCTGGGCCTGGGCCTGGGCCTGGGCCTGGGCCTGGGCCTGGGCCTGGGCCTGGGCCTGGGCCTGGGCCTGGGCCTGGGCCTGGGCCTGGGCCTGGGCCTGGGCCTGGGCCTGGGCCTGGGCCTGGGCCTGGGCCTGGGCCTGGGCCTGGGCCTGGGCCTGGGCCTGGGCCTGGGCCTGGGCCTGGGCCTGGGCCTGGGCCTGGGCCTGGGCCTGGGCCTGGGCCTGGGCCTGGGCCTGGGCCTGGGCCTGGGCCTGGGCCTGGGCCTGGGCCTGGGCCTGGGCCTGGGCCTGGGCCTGGGCCTGGGCCTGGGCCTGGGCCTGGGCCTGGGCCTGGGCCTGGGCCTGGGCCTGGGCCTGGGCCTGGGCCTGGGCCTGGGCCTGGGCCTGGGCCTGGGCCTGGGCCTGGGCCTGGGCCTGGGCCTGGGCCTGGGCCTGGGCCTGGGCCTGGGCCTGGGCCTGGGCCTGGGCCTGGGCCTGGGCCTGGGCCTGGGCCTGGGCCTGGGCCTGGGCCTGGGCCTGGGCCTGGGCCTGGGCCTGGGCCTGGGCCTGGGCCTGGGCCTGGGCCTGGGCCTGGGCCTGGGCCTGGGCCTGGGCCTGGGCCTGGGCCTGGGCCTGGGCCTGGGCCTGGGCCTGGGCCTGGGCCTGGGCCTGGGCCTGGGCCTGGGCCTGGGCCTGGGCCTGGGCCTGGGCCTGGGCCTGGGCCTGGGCCTGGGCCTGGGCCTGGGCCTGGGCCTGGGCCTGGGCCTGGGCCTGGGCCTGGGCCTGGGCCTGGGCCTGGGCCTGGGCCTGGGCCTGGGCCTGGGCCTGGGCCTGGGCCTGGGCCTGGGCCTGGGCCTGGGCCTGGGCCTGGGCCTGGGCCTGGGCCTGGGCCTGGGCCTGGGCCTGGGCCTGGGCCTGGGCCTGGGCCTGGGCCTGGGCCTGGGCCTGGGCCTGGGCCTGGGCCTGGGCCTGGGCCTGGGGGCCTGGGCCTGGGCCTGGGCCTGGGCCTGGGCCTGGGCCTGGGCCTGGGCCTGGGCCTGGGCCTGGGCCTGGGCCTGGGCCTGGGCCTGGGCCTGGGCCTGGGCCTGGGCCTGGGCCTGGGCCTGGGCCTGGGCCTGGGCCTGGGCCTGGGCCTGGGCCTGGGCCTGGGCCTGGGCCTGGGCCTGGGCCTGGGCCTGGGCCTGGGCCTGGGCCTGGGCCTGGGCCTGGGCCTGGGCCTGGGCCTGGGCCTGGGCCTGGGCCTGGGCCTGGGCCTGGGCCTGGGCCTGGGCCTGGGCCTGGGCCTGGGCCTGGGCCTGGGCCTGGGCCTGGGCCTGGGCCTGGGCCTGGGCCTGGGCCTGGGCCTGGGCCTGGGCCTGGGCCTGGGCCTGGGCCTGGGCCTGGGCCTGGGCCTGGGCCTGGGCCTGGGCCTGGGCCTGGGCCTGGGCCTGGGCCTGGGCCTGGGCCTGGGCCTGGGCCTGGGCCTGGGCCTGGGCCTGGGCCTGGGCCTGGGCCTGGGCCTGGGCCTGGGCCTGGGCCTGCCTGGGCCTGGGCCTGGGCCTGGGCCTGGGCCTGGGCCTGGGCCTGGGCCTGGGCCTGGGCCTGGGCCTGGGCCTGGGCCTGGGCCTGGGCCTGGGCCTGGGCCTGGGCCTGGGCCTGGGCCCTGGGCCTGGGCCTGGGCCTGGGCCTGGGCCTGGGCCTGGGCCTGGGCCTGGGCCTGGGCCTGGGCCTGGGCCTGGGCCTGGGCCTGGGCCTGGGCCTGGGCCTGGGCCTGGGCCTGGGCCTGGGCCTGGGCCTGGGCCTGGGCCTGGGCCTGGGCCTGGGCCTGGGCCTGGGCCTGGGCCTGGGCCTGGGCCTGGGCCTGGGCCTGGGCCTGGGCCTGGGCCTGGGCCCTGGGCCTGGGCCTGGGCCTGGGCCTGGGCCTGGGCCTGGGCCTGGGCCTGGGCCTGGGCCTGGGCCTGGGCCTGGGCCTGGGCCTGGGCCTGGGCCTGGGCCTGGGCCTGGGCCTGGGCCTGGGCCTGGGGGCCTGGGCCTGGGCCTGGGCCTGGGCCTGGGCCTGGGCCTGGGCCTGGGCCTGGGCCTG